>JACEEZ010016454.1:265000-282500 GCA_016584305.1 Chionoecetes opilio
ATAAACTCTATAACACAAAATTGACGGCTAAAACACTACTTTTTTCAACACATCAAAAATAAACCAGCGTAAAAAAAATAAAAAAATACGTCAAACATAATGGAAGACTCAATTTCCGACACACACTCACACACACACACACACACACACACACACATACACACACACACACACACACACACACACACACACACACACACACACAAAAAAAACACTGCAAGAAACCAGTAACCCACAAACAATCAGGCGACAAGCAACTCACCAATGCATAACAAGTCACCGAGAGCCACTGAATAAAAACAACACGTGGTAAATAACAAGTCGGCAAGAATACGATACAAAGCACCATGTAAAGGGAACGAAAGTACTGAAGGACTCAATTAGCGTTGTTGTTATCGAGGATGCAATACAGGTAACAAACAAAAAAGGCAAACTGCGCGGCTAGACAACTTTCACCAGCCCTGAGAGAGAGAGAGAGAGAGAGAGAGAGAGAGAGAGAGAGAGAGAGAGAGAGAGAGAGAGAGAGAGAGAGAGAGAGAGAGAGAGAGAGAGAGAGAACACACACACAGACACACATAATAGGTGATCTAACAAGCACACAAAAGACCTTGAACACACGTCCTTCACGGTTGTGCTTCCTCCCCGCCGCGCTGCCCATGCATATCAAGAAACACAAACACAAACATGACATCATTATTTAGTGGGACAGATGGAAATCCTAGAACACACCTAAGCAACACTGCGGTAAACTGTCCCCGTCACCATAACTACTCTGTCATGCTTTTTTTCAGGTGTCATGTTTTGTTATGGGACTCATATATACACTCAAAGACTTTCTCTCTATCTTTTACATTACACTACGTTTCTCTTTATAATAAGGCTTATCTGCCCTTCACCACCTGATTCAGATAATTTCACAAGGTAATTACTGTACACACCCAGTCACCATGTAAGGAGTCGTAATAGACAGGTGTTGAATGGCCCTTACACTCTTAGAAAAGAAGGGTAGGAAAAGGGTAGAAAAAGGGTGTTTGTAGTGATGAAATACTGCTACCCTTTTTCTACCCTTACAAATATACCCTTTCGGATCGACGCAAATATACCCTTTTCCAACCCTCTCGTCTAAAAAGGGTAGATAAAGGGTAGATGAAGGGTATAATCGGCAGCATCTACCCTCCAGCCTGGACATAGGGTTTAAAAAGGGTAGAGATGGTGCGATGTAACAATTCTACCCTTAATATACCCCTTATTTCTGAGAGTGTACAGATCTTCGGGAGTCGTAATTTATGTATACAGTGATGATTACATTTTCTCGTCACCGCTCTAAGCCCCTTCACGCCCAGAGATTTTTCCTTTGCTATAGAAAATCATCTGTTGTTAACCATGAAACTACGAAAACTAACTGAATATACCAAATTAGTTAGTGGAAAAGGATATTAAACTGGTCATATCTATATAATATTGCTTATATTCACTCAAAATCCACTAATGGTAGCCAAATTACAATGGAAATTACGTTCTGGGTCTCAAGGGGTTAAGGTTACAGGTGTTGAATGGCCCTCACAGCTCTTCAGGTGCTGAGTTACAGGTGCAAATCCTGCCTTACTTACTGGTGACACAAGAGGCAATAACAATCAAACACGCAAACACACCAAGCACCGCAAATAACATCGAAGTATTGTGGCCCACTCCTGCACTAAATCAACCCAAACTAAATTCTCCCTCCCACTACTTTCATTCTTTTATTTTTTACTTTATGAAGACTGGCACCTGGGGGCTTCTCGTTATTCTTTTTTTCCCACGGTCTTTTTCCCATTCCTTATGATGTAAAAATAGAAAAATAGAAATATGTAAAATAACTAAAAAACGCGTGGGTGATTTCCTGTGAAGGTTAAATCCTCCCTTTAATTAATCCCACCGGTAGATCATTAACGCCGGTGATTAGTTACCTTGTTTAGTGTTCTTAGTTAGGGTTACTTAGGTGGAAGGAGTGTCATGTTGCCGGACTGTCCAGCGTAAAGGAATAAACTCTTTTACACAGGTTTTCTTTATCCCCATCCTTAAGTCAGGCAAAGACAATCATCATCATCATTATCATTTTCTTCTCCATGTTTAGTCTTCGCTACGAGTGAGGTTTTTTTCCCTCGCTATCTTATTAATTAATTATAGTGACGATGATGAAGACTACGATGATGGAAAAATCGACAATGACTATATTGACGGTGAAAAATAACGGCGACAATGATGATGATGATGATGATATAACAGTAAGCAAAGCAAAGAATTCCTCTGACAATATACAAACACACACACAAAGAAAACAAATAAATATAAGAAATACAGAAATAAATAACACACAATAAATGTTCCTAAACTGAGCATCCTATGCATGAGGATGTATGTATTAGGGTTTCCTTCCCAGGATCTCGGGATCCCGGATCCCTGGCGTATGTGGTTATGATTTTTTCACCGGGAAATTGGTTCAAATCCCGGGATTCTTATTGTTGTTCCTTATCTCAGATTGTGCTGCTTGGAGAGTCATTTCATGAACAACTTTTGAAGTGTGCGTGACTGTGTGGCTAGTGTGCACCGTGCACAAATTATTTTAAGCTATTATCTTTATTTTTTTCCACTGGTCATTCAAGCGTTTCTTTAGGTTTTTCTAAAATGTGGCTTCCAAATGCCATTAAATATAGAATTCTTATTCTTATTTATAATAACTAACTTTGAATGCAATTCCAAATGTGTGAGTTTCTTTTATGGCTAACGGAATGAGATTATATAATTAAAATGTTGCTTACTTAGTCAGATTGTGTAGCTATTTCTGCAGCAGTATGCAAGTTGATAAAGAGAACATTGCTTCAGCGTCATAAAATTTATCAATTCAATTGCCTTTCAAATAATATATAGATACTACACTAATTAAGTATGTGGGGTTCGCACTTCGCACAGCATTAGTTAGTACAAATATTACCTGCTGCGGGAAATATCCTGGTTTGTCAAGAATCCCGGGATGCTAAGAAAACCAAAAAACAGGAAACCCTAGTATGTGTATATAGGACAAGCCCTTCACGCCTAATCACCACAGTAACCACTCCATCCATTATGCTCCCGCGCCCTCCCGCCCTTGCATTGTGCCTGGCGGAGGGAAGGCCGGGCGGCGTCACCACTCAAGGTTGAAGGGACAGAGATGCATCATAGCCACTCTTACCACGTGTGTTGCCGCTCATCTGACGGAGGCGATGAAGGAGGGAGTGTTAGGTGGTGCATGAAGGGATATTCTGTCTGTCTGTCTGTCTGTCTGTCTGTCTCTCTCTCTCTCTCTCTCTCTCTCTCTCTCTCTCTCTCTCTCTCTCTCTCTCTCTCTCTCTCTCTCTCTCTCTCTCTCTCTCTCTCTCTCTCTCTCTCTCTCTCTCTCTCTCTCTCACACACGCACGCACACACACACACACACACAGATAGATAGTTAGATAGATAGACACACACACCCACATAGAGAGAGAGAGAGAGAGAGAGAGAGAGAGAGAGAGAGAGAGAGAGAGAGAGAGAGAGAGACGACAATATTAAGTAAAGAGATAAGGAGGTAAATAAAGAAGTGTGGTTCAGCAAGTACAAAACACGAGAAAGAGGATACAAAAATAGTGGGGAAGGGAGAAGATGGGAGGGAGGTCATTACCGCTGATGTAAGAGCGGCATCTGTGTTCTGCATCCTTAGCATGTTCCTCATTATTTAACGAAGGGATGATGATGATGATGATGATGAGGAGGAGGAGGAGGAAGAGGAGGAGGCACAAAGCATATCGTAGTGTGACGTGAGATTAGCATAAACCCATGCACCTCCTACGGCCCCTACGCCCTCTGACACACCCTCTGACACACGCTCTTCCCACCGTGCATCTATAAAAGGGGACACAAACCTTGGGGGAACGCAGACGGTAGCGTGAACTTGCAGCGCCAACATGAGGTGAGTACTCGGATCTATTTATATGTGTATTTTTTTTTTTATTCCTTTGTTTTCTTTGCGCACGTGTGTTTTGTCAGTGGATTTCGTCGCTTTGCTTACTATCATCATATCATTGTCGCCGTTATTATCACTACCAAGTACTAGTGAGGGGGACGGATGACCAGTGCTGATAAGGTGCTGGTGTAAGGTGGTGGGATCTTTTAGTCTATTATATACCTAGTGCTGACGTGACTACTTGGTGTATGTCTTATTGTCTAGTGTTGATTTAGACGACCTGGTTTTGATATTACCTGGTGCTGATTGGAATTAATCTGGTTGTTTATTGAATTTATCTGGTGTTAAAATATTCCAGGTGTTGACTGAGCCTCCTTGACACTATGGACACGTGTTAAGGTTTAATGTTTTGAATTGAAGTGTGCACATAATACACTTTTTTTTTGGTGCCTTTATATATCAAGTATAGACGTCCAGCCTCTGGCCCCTTTGCTTTTGGCTCAGTTCTTGCGACTGGAACGTGACAGCGAGCCACGTTCCAGCCAATTAACTCATTACGTGAATTACTCATTAAGGGCTTGTTCTATGCAAAAAGTTTGTTGCACAGACCCCCGTTGATTTTGACAACCCTACTTGCATGTCGAATGTCAGCTCAATCCGACAATAATTAGGAGTAGTTTACGCTTACTACTCATTAAGGGCTTGTTTTACGCAAAAAGTTTCTTCCGACGACCCCCATTGATTTTGACAGCACTACTTGCATGTCAAATTTCAGCTTAATCCGATAATATTTAGGAGTAGTTATACACTTTTTGGCGGAAACTTGGTTCCACGGGTCTTATGGTAAGCGACAGCGAGCGTAGCTCGCTGTCAATCACTACCATCACTTATGCTGTCATTACCACGAGAGAGAGAGAGAGAGCACACATACACACACCTACACGAATGGGGAAGACAAAAAAAAGTGAAGGGTGAAACATAGAATGAACCCGTCAAGTGACTACAAGAATCAAGGGTTGTGTATATAAAGGCCAGGTGATGCCCCTTCCACTTAACCTGTGCAGGGCTTCCATCCACCTGTCTGACCCCCTTCCACTTAACCTGTGCAGGGCTTCCATCCACCTCCATCCACCTGTCTGACTCCCATCCACTTAATATGTGCAGGGCTTCCATCCACCTCCATCCACCTGTCTGACTCCCATCCACTTAATCTCTGCAGGGCTTCCATCCGCCTGTCTGACCCCCATCCACTTAACCTGTGCAGGGCTTCCATCCACCTGTCTGACTCCCATCCACTTAATATGTGCAGGGCTTCCATCCACCTCCATCCACCTGTCTGACCCCCATCCACTTAATCTCTGCAGGGCTTCCATCCACCTGTCTGACCCCCATCCACTTAACCTGTGCAGGGCTTCCATCCGCCTGTCTGACCCTAACACCCACCCTCCACCACCGGCCTCCCAGAAACCGGCAATCTAAGCCAATTCAACACTTTCCAATCCTCACTCAGTACAAGGGTCGCGTCTTCCTGAAGGTGACAGGGCTGAGTGAAAGGGAAGGGTCTGTGTGCCACCTCACCTGGATTGGCCGCATCGTGCTGTGCTTTAACTAATTCACTTTCGCGGCCGTTTTTTCTTCTTTTTTATGTTGGAGCCTATAGTGCCTGTAGTTTTTTTTTTTTACTTCCTTCCTTAGACTGCTTTACCTATACGTAATTCACTTTCGCAGACTTTTTTTTCTCTTTTTTTTTTTTTTTTTTTTTTTTTTTTTTACGTTGGAAGCTATTTATTAACGCCTATTATTATTAACGCCATTAGTTTTTTTTCTTCCTTCCTTAGACTCTTTTTGCCGCGTAAAGTCTCAAGCAGCAAGTGTGTTGAAACCCCTCTCACACTATTGATCAAGAGGTTAAACACTGACCTCACCTCAATTTAAAGGACGTGGAGTAGGTCAATATAAGGTTACTGAACTTGCGACCTCGAAGTGTGATATTCTCTCCTGCCGAGTGGTTAGCGCCTGAAAGTGGTGAGTTCGACGTCCCGAGTTCGAGTCCCGCCGGGTGCAAATCTTTCCTCTATCGTTGAATGGCCGAAGTCTACCCACATATTGCCCATTAGCCCTACCTTCGACGGCGAGGACCTCGATGGACAGCGGGGGGCGGCATGACCCTAAACAGGCGTCACTGTAAAATTCTGCCTGCGCTACCACGGGCGAGGGGCCAACCATCCTAGTCCTCAAATGGACCCATAAGGCTAACTATCAAACCCCTCGTGGAGAGAATAAAGTAAGCCTACAGGTGATATAGGCACCAACGTATAAAAACAATACTAGAGATTTGAACCGACAGCCTAGACTTGAAAACAACTCATGGGAAGATACTGAATGCAAGGCAGCAAGGGAGATACAAACTCATGATGGACTAATGATGTATTGACGAAACGAAGTGGAATTGACAAACAGAGATAATTGTGTGATGTCTTTCTCTTGATGATGATGATGATGATGTTGGTGTGGTAGGTCAGCAAATGGTGAAAGTATTGTATGACCTTTATCATTTATTTACGCTTACTTGTGTGTGTGTGTGTGTGTGTTTGTGTGTAGGTCATTAGGTCTTTCTCATTTATGCAGAGACATGTGCACGGTAACCTATATGCTGAATCATTTCCTTTTTCTCTCTCTTCTCTCTCTCTCTCTCTCTCTCTCTCTCTCTCTCTCTCTCTCCTCTTCCTCTCTCTCTCTCTTCTCTCTCTCTCTCTTCTCTCTCTCCCTCTCTCTCTCTCTCTCTCTCTCTCTCTCTCTCTCTCTCTCTCTCTCTCTCACTAACAAACAGATACAAAAAAAATCAGTATATATATAAAAAAAAAAATTGCGTCATAAAAAAGTTATATTTTAGTTTTTTTCCGCAACACTTTAACGCAACACATCCGGACAGCGTGGTAACCTTGGTATGATATCTGCAACGCAATGCAAGTCACCGATATTATTTCACTTACACCCTCATTTCACACATCTATTTCCAAAAACCTATAATTTTGCAACACACTCGAGGTCTGTATCTTTTTTTAATATATATATATATTTTTTTTTTCCCTTGGTCACTTGGTTCTCTCTCTCTCTCTCTCTCTCTTCTCTCTCTTCTCCTCTCTCCTCTTCTCTCTCTCTCTCTCTCTCTCTCTCTCTCTTCTCTCTCTCTCTCTCTCTCTCTCTCTCTCTCTCTCTCTCTCTCTTCTCTCTCTCTCTCTCTACCTTATCATGTAAAACAAAAAACAAAAAAATCAATCTTCCACATTTTCCTTCTACATCCATTTATCTAACAACCTAATAAGAACATAAGAAAATAAGGAAGCTACAAGAGGCCGTGAGACCTACACGAGGTAGTTCCTGTCGTATACGAAGATATGAATTTCAGTACATGAGAAGAGGCGTCATGAAACATATATATTTGTATAATCAGAATCGTATTGTAATATATTTAACACTCACCCAAGTGAAATTCAAATTAAACAAATGTACAGTACACTACTAATATATTACAATGGCTTCTGATAACAAGGAATCTCTTCTAAGCTAAATTTAACAACTGTTGCTTTAGGATGTTCACCAAGAATAAGGTTATTAATTCTTGGTTTTAGTAATAATTCTCGTGTCCTTACTCATACGTACTAAAGAGAAGGATACATACAAGGCAGTGGTAGTAGTTAAGCTAATACCTGGTAATACCTGACCTTGGTACAACACTAGGCTACTACGTCCCGAGGGTAGGTAAGGGCAGGGCAGGTAAGGGCAGGTAAGCTAGGCAAGGTGTAAGGAAGGTCTTAACATAACCTTCCCTCTCCTTGCCTTGCTTCCTCTTCCCTTACTCTCTCTTACTACAACGATTCATTTATCTATCTATCTATCTACTCATTTTTATATTATTTTTCTTTTATGTGCGGTTTTTTCGTTTTTTCTCTCTCTCTCTCTCTCTCTCTCTCTCTCTCTCTCTCTCTCTCTCTCTCTCTCTCTCTCTCTCTCTCTCTCTCTCTCTCTCTCTCTCTCTCTCTCTCTCTCTCTCTCTCTTTTTGAGGAGGGTAAAGGTGCTTGGAAGAGTAATACACAGACGAAATTGTGTGGATATATAAGACTCAATCACGTCTATCCTGCGCAATAGCTGAGGAGGAAGAGGAAGGGGGGAGGAAGAGGAGGGGGGGAGGAGGAGAAAAACCAGGAGGGAGAACCAGTACCAACAGGCATTAATAGATCAGACGTAGTGTTCTTGCTTTCTGAACCATTTTATTTTACCATCTTCTGCAACTATTTTCATGATCACAACTTCTTCTTTAACAACTTGCAACGTACATGTCTTTCCTATATATAACTCTTCTAATGCTATGCTACCCAACATCCTTTTCTTACTCGCATTCTTATTCCATTTAACTCACTATTACAAGAGCTATGATATAACAAGCATCGTTTTTATTGGTAAGCTTTAAATCGCTTTTACATCGTAATTTTTTTAGCCTCCTAATCTAAAAAGTCGTTCGAAAAGGAAGTATCAAATCAAGGCAATGTAAAAACTCATACTCATTATAGGTTTCCTCTCACACAGTTCTGGGAATCTCGGTCAAGTTTCCTTTGCTTGAGAAAAATGAAAACGTAAATGACATAAAAACGAAATGACATGAGGAAAAAAATGAGATAATGTGAAAACGAGGAAATTGAGGACGAGGACGAACAGGAAGAGGGAGAATAGAAGGAGGGGGGGAAGGGGGACGAGGAATACAAGGGAATAACAACGGGAAGGAGAATATCAACTATACGTTAGTCTATCTTAGAGTGGGTTCTTGCGGCCCATATGTGTAAAAAGTTAAGGAGGAAGAGGAGGAGGAGGAGGATATCCAACATACTCCCCAACAACCACACGATCATATCAACAACTAAATCACACTTCATTCAACTCCTAAATTTTATCCATGACTAAAATCCACATACACACACACACACACACACACACACACACACACACACACACACACACACACACACACACAGTTCCCCAGTACCCCCAGGACCCACGAAAACCAGCGGGGTCTTCGTGGAAATGGATAAGCACGTCTGTAACTCGTGTTTCGAAGGGAGTGTTGAAGGAGTGGCAAGGAATGGTAGGGAGTGGCGGAGAGGAGACTTACGCAACGCAAGACTCCTATATGAATGCACACACGAGAGAGAGAGAGAGAGAGAGAGAGAGAGAGAGCAAGGTCAACTCTCTCTACTACCAAATTAATCTGTGACTGTCAACGTAATTATAGTCATTTCACCTTGTCTTGTTAGAGAGAGAGAGAGAGAGAAAAAAAAAAAACTATTCTCTTTTTTTCATATCCCTCTAATTTGTTCCGTAAAGAAATAAAATAAAAAGATAATAATGAAATGTGAGGGAATAAAAAATGTACAGGAGTTCATTTTAAAGAAAGGAAGAATAAGGAGAAATAAGAATAGGAAGGAATTATAGGAGAAGAGAAAACATTGAAGAGGAAAAGTGTAAAAAGAAAGTAAAAAAGTAAATCTGTTTAAATCAAAGGAATGAAGAAATGAAAGAAGGTGAGAAAGAACGGAAGGAAGGAAGCTGGCAGGCAAGGAGGGGAAAAAGGAAAGCAGAAAGGAAGGGAGGGAAAAAAAGGAAAAAAAGAAGAGAGGAAGGAAAAAAGGAAGGAAAGTCAGGATGAAAACCAGAAAAGCAGACAGGAACAAATACAGAAATCGCATTTATTTCATATTATTTTTCGATATTCTTTTTTCCCTCAGTAATTCGATTCAATAGTGAGAACCGAGGTATCCAAACAGTCTGCACACACACACACACACACACACACACACACACACACACACAAGGCCCCTCACCTCCTCCGGCCATTCTCAAGGTCAAGTTATGTACAGGTAAGTTAAGAGGACACGACTTCCCCCTCCCCCCCTTTCCACCTTCTCCCCCTCCCTCCCTGTTGTTCATCTCCCTCATTCCTCCAACAGTCTCTCTCTCTCTCTCTCTCTCTCTCCTGGCACTCGTCTCTTCTCTCTCTCTCTCTCTCTCTCTCTCCTCTCCTCTCTCCTCTCTCTCTCTCTCTCTCTAAGACTGTTTATCTCGAAACAGTCTTTTTTCACAAATTAAGTTTTGAATCAATATCTGAATCTTATCATCTGCTCTCTCTCAATCTCTCTCTCTCTCCTCTCTCTCTCTCTTCTCTCTATCTCTCTTTCTCTCTCTCTCGTCTCTCTCTCTCCTCTCTCTCCTCCTTCTCTCTCTCTCTCTCTCTTCTCTTCTCTCTCTCTCTCTCACACACACACATATACACACATATACATAACAAAAACATAGACACAAGCCTATACTAAACATAATAAGGAACAAGGAATCTTTATACGTCTAGCTGTATACTTTCCATACGCAAATGAGTAAAGAAACATAAGTAACGATTTGACGTGATTTGGAAAAGACACCCAAGATAGACCCGCGTAGACTCACGTAAATGGAAGTATGAACAACAAAGACAAATATGAAACTTAGACATCTTATTTGCCATCGTGGTTCCTATCTATTTCTATCCTTGTTCCTATTTATTTAAGACAGAGAATGAAAGACAAACACAAATAGACAAAGACAGAGAACAAAAGACACAAATAGACAAAGAACAAAAGACACAAATAGACAAAGAACAAAAGACACAAATAGACAAAGACAGAGAACAAAAGACACAAATAGACAAAGACAGAGAACAAAAGACACAAATAGACAAAGACAAAGAACAAAAGACTCAAATAGACAAAGACAAAGAACAAAAGACACAAATAGACAAAGAAACAGAACAAAAGACACAAAAAGACAAAGAACAAAAGACACAAATAGACAAAGACAGAGAACAAAAGACACAAATAGACAAAGACACAGAACAAAAGACAAAATAGACAAAGACAGAGAACAAAAGACAAACACAAATATGAAACTTATCTATCTTGTTTATCCATCTTCCTATCAATCCATTTACCCCACAACCTTCATTCCACAGATCCATACTGATGACTCTACTGGTGGCGGTGGTGGTGGTGGTGACGGGAGCACCGCAGAGCCCCGCCAGGACGCAGAGGCAGGTCGTGGTGACCAACCCCGACAACTACCCGTCTCTGCTCTACATCAACTCGGCAGCAGGGCGCGGCCAGCACACCAACACCAGCGGATCTCCTATCTTCGAGCTGATCCTCTATCCTGCTGATCCTGTAGGTGGCCTGGTCGTAGTGTGTGTGTGTGTGTGTATTCATCTAGTTGTATTTCACAGGGCCTGAGCTACACTCGTATGGTCCCGTCTCCATATCAACATTCTTATCATTCCTCCTTAGTGCTTCCTTTCTATGCATGACTGTTTTTTGGTGTGTGTGTGTGTGTGTGTGTGTTTTCTTTGTTTTGTTGTCATCTTGTTTTGCAAATTCTGTTTTTGCGGCTTTTATATGAACCATAGCTTAAATTGTGTGCATCGTTTATTTGTATTTTTGTGGTTGATAAGTATCTATATATATATTTATGTGTGTGTGTGTGTGTGTGTGTGTGTGTGATGTTATTCCAAGGAAGACTCACTACGTCCTATTTTCATCTCATCCTCATCCTCCTTCCTCCTCCAGAGCCCCCCCACCCCCAGGCATGCCCTTGTGGTGCTCGGAGGGGGTGAGGCCACGGGCACCCTGACGCTGACCCAGGAAGCGCCGCCCACCGGGCCCGTACACATCGAGGGCGTCATCAGCAACCTCACTGAAGGAAAACACGGCTTCCACATCCACGAGAAGGGCAGCCTCGAGAACGGCTGTGTCTCGGCGAAGGGACACTACAACCCCCACATGGTGAGTCCTGCACACACACACACACACACACACACACACACACACACACACACACACACACACACACACGACCTTGCATATCATCGTTCATCTCTCCCTTCTCTTCTCTTCTCATCCTTTCCACCTCTTCATTCTTTCTTTGCTCTAACCTATTCCCTTTGCTACATCTCCAACCTTCCTTTCCTGCCTACTGTCCTACCTCAACCTCGCTCTCAACCTTCCTTCCCCTCCTACTGTCCTACATCAACCTCGCTCTCAACCTTCCTTCCCCTCCTACTGTCCTACCTCAACCTCGCTCTCAACCTTCCTTCCCCTCCTACTGTCCTACATCAACCTCACCCTCAACCTTCCTTTCCTATACCTACTGTTCTACATCAACCTCACCCTCAACCTTTCTTCCCCTCCAGAGGAACCACGGAAACCCGAAGCACCTGGAGCGCCACGTGGGTGACCTCGGCAACATCGTAGCTGACCCAACCGGCACCGCCCTTGTCAACATCACCGACCCGCTGTTGACGCTGGTGGGGCCGAGATCCATCATTGGGAGAGCCGTTGTCGTCCACGCCGGGGTTGACGACCTGGGCCTCGGCGGGCACAGTTCTAGCCTGACGACGGGCAATGCGGGAGGTCGTGTTGGGTGCGGGGTAATAGGACACGCTTAAAGACGCCCATCCATTGACTTCTTCTTCTTCTTCTTGTGACCTTTGACGCATAGTATCGCTTCATAGGTCCTCTTCAACTTCGTCTCCTTAGTTAACAATCTCGTCAACTCTTCCCGTGGCTATTTCACTATGAGACTCTCCTTGTCTTTCGGTCTATCGCATGTTTGTTTCTCTGTTTTCGCGCGCGTGTGTGTGTGTGTGACACTGTGTGTGTGTGTGTGTGTGTGTGTGTGTGTGATGCTCTACGTATGTTCCCCGCCGTGGTTGTGGGTCACTGTGCTGTTCTCTACATTCAGCACCACTCAGCATTGTCGACCTAGCCCACTCCATACCAGGCTGTTATGGCCAAGGTGACGCCACACTTTCTCCCACTCCACACACCACCTGTTCACTCCACTTCACTCCACAGCACAAGACAATCTTGATTACGTCACAGCCTTCCACTCAACACAACAACTGTTTCCTCCACCTACTACATGATCATAAAAGAAAAGAAACTAGAAAAAAGACCATGATAATTATGAATAGGAGCAATGACCTACCAAAGAATGAACACGAGATCGAACCACAAAATAACATGAAAATCTAATCATAAAAGATCCATATAATATTACAATTGACTGCTCCCAGAATGGTAAAAAGAAAATCTACTCATATTAAAAAGGTGTTCGCTGCAGAAAAGTGTCCAAAAAAATTCCTTCTGTATACTTATTTAAGGAAAACAAGCTTAGCTGTGCAAGCAAACCATAGAACATCCCGTATAGTACGATCAAAATATATTTAATGTTCCTCGTGCTCCACCACGTCACACAAGCACGCCTGTCCCCCCCACAGGCATAAATGAACACTTCCAAAAAATATATGTTCTCTTTTCAATAAGATAACACCCCCGAAAATTTAATTCATGTATTATGCAGATGAAACTGTATGTTAGCAATGTCTAATAAGTGTGTGTGTGTGTGTTGTGTGTGTGTGTGTATGTGTGTGTGAACAACTGAGACAGCTGGAGTGTCTGTGATGTACTTCATGTTTGGTGATGATAAGGTTGTGCAGCTATGAAGTAGTATTATGTTAGGAATAAAGGTGTTTTGAATTATACTTGATATCAAATAAAAATGCAATATATTTAAGTACACTAAAGGAGTTTCCAATCGATTTACCTCATGTAATTATACAATCCAATGATTTAATTAACGCCTGATTTGTTGATAGAACCAAATACAGCGGCTCAAAGCTGAATTTTGGATATTCACCGAGAAGAAATAATAAATTTAGAAAAATCCCCGGTGAGTTAGAAAAATAACTGATCATTACCGAGTTTTAGAAAATGGTTGAATTTTTTTTATTTTCCAAACCGACCGATACTTTGCAAAATCATCAATTTCACACATTTTCTGCAACACACACACAAACAGTACACACACACACACACACACACACACACACACACACACACACACACACACAAACAGTACACACACACACACATACACACACACACACACACACAAACAGTACACACACACACACACACACAAACAGTACACACACACACACACACACACACACACACACACACACGCACACACACACACACACAGACACACACACACACACACACACACACACACACACACACACACACACACACACACACACACACACACATACTTTTACTCCGGTACTATAGTTTCTTTATTACATGCATTATTTTTCTTGGCCTCACACACCTTTTTCTTCCCTCTTCTACCTCTCGGGCGCCACATTTTTTAAAGCGTTTTTTTCCCTTCTCGTATTTTTCTATATTTTTTGTTCATTATTCAGTCATGCCATACTCATTTATTTGAGAGAGAGAGAGAGAGAGAAAAAAAAAAAAAGAGAGAGAGAAAGAGAGAGAGAGAGAGAGAACTTTCTTGAAAACATAATTATCATAGACCATATCATAGAAAGATTCCCCAAGAAAATGGAAAGAAGAAAAAAATACTTAATAAACCACTATTCGTATTATTTAGTATATTTTAGTCACAGGTAAACTTCCCAGCGAATGGAAACAAGCGAACGTAACACCCATCTTTAAAAAGGAATTCAATAATCTTCAAACTGAAACTGTACCATGAAAATCCTTAACAAAGCTTTAAAGTTTCCATTATTGGCTCTCAAGTCGCACCTGCCATTCACGATCACACCTTCCCGCACCTTTAACTCCTTCACACCCAGATCTTTCCTTTGGTATAAAAAAAATTGTCTGTTGTTAGCCATAAAATTACGAAAAGTAACTGAATATACCAAATTAGTCGACAAGGATACTAAACAGGTCATATCTATAAAATATTGCTTATATTAACTAAAAATCATCTAATGTGCCCATATTACATTGGAAACTAGTGTGGGGGGGGGGGGGGGGGGCACTCAGTAGAGCGCATACCTCCGCCAGAAATATTTCACCACTTGGTTGCCATGGCAACAGTTGTGATTCGATTTAAAAATAAAATAAAAAAAGTTTAAAAAAAAAATAATAATAATATATTATATATATATAATTATATATATATATATATATAATATATATATATATATATATATATATATATAATATATATATATATATATATTTATATATATATATATATATATATATATTATATATACACACACACACTTAGTATGAGCGCATACGTCCGCCCGAATATATCATCAATTGGTTGCCATGGCAACAGTTGTCAATAGATTTCATCCAAAATTAAATTAGTTCTTCCTTATACCAAATAGACTTGGTATACTAAGTTTGGTCCAAATCTATCCGTAACTTTTCGATAAATCCTGTACACTAACAGACAGACAGACAGACAGACAGATCGGGGTGAAAACATAACCCCTCCAACTTCGTTGGCGGAGGTAATCACGTGCTGTGCCTCAAGGGGTTAAACACTGAAAATAAAGAGAGACCAAATACACACTTGTCACGTATTTTGAATGAATTGTTCTTATTAATTTATATTGTGCCCACTTTTTTGTCCAAGCGAGCGAAGCGATCTTGGACACCTATTTCAGCCGAAATCAGGTGTCATATAGGCTTGTAAAATGTTTCCACGAATTTTTCTTCTTCTTCTTCTTGTGACTACTTTTGTAGGAAACGAGGATACAGGCGTAAAGGAAGAAATTTGGCACAAAAGGTTATATTTCGTCTCTTAACTCATTTATGCAGGAACTATTAACTATATGAGAAACAAATAAGAGTTAATGTATGTCTAATGTATTTTTATTTACAGATTATACGCGTAAAACTGCTTATTTTAGGCTGTGGTCTGTGCAGGCCATAAAAGTGTTGCCAAGTCAAAAGTTACAGGTTTGACGAAATAGTTTTGGCTTCGAAAGGGAAAGAAAAAGGCATAAATGGGGAAAAAATAAACCATTGAGTTCATGTTAAATATTTTTATGTGCGTGTGTGTGACGGGAAATATGAGTCAAAAGGGGAGTTTTAATTTCCAAATAAGGATATTTTAAGGCTATAAGGCTAAAGTCAACTTTTTAAATACCCTCACCTTAAAATACTGTCTGTCTACTAAAAGTAAAGTAACCAGTAAAATAATATTACTTAAGAAAATATGCCACATGTTGATCTAGACGAGCGAAGCGAGCTTGGACACTTATTTATGCCGAATTCGTTCTTTGGTACTAAATACATTGGTGAATCTGTCATATGGGCTTGTAAAATGTTTACTCCACGAATGGGGGAAAGGAGGCTCAATTCAATTTATACACACACACACACACACACACACACACACACACACACACACGAGATTCACCCTTCACCTACATATTTCTCGCGCCATACCAAATTCAAATTTAAATGGTTAATTGTCGTAAAAATAATAATATACATCCAAGGGAGCGGTCAGCATGCAGAGACGCCCGCCCACACCTCGCACCCACAGCAGCAGGAAAGTGACGCAACCCTCAAGAACCTTCAGAAAGCCCAAACATTTACGCCTTCCTTCACCGCCAAAGGGATAAATTGAAAGCAGTGGAAAGGGAGAACGAAATGGCACGAAATCTAGGAATCCGGAATGGTGGAGAGGGTGAGTCTGGTACTATTTAGAGGTCTTAAGGAGGTGATGTGTGAGGGTGATGATAGGAAGGTGATGGTGGTGTAGGTGGTGATGATAGGGAGGTGGTGGTGGTGGTGAATGTGATAAGGGAAAGGAAATAATCCCCAGATAGTCAGTTAGAAAAATTAACAGTCCTAAAAATGAAGTGTATGATTTAAGATTTCGAGGATACACACACACACACACACACACACACACACACACACACACACACACACACACATCTGGGGACAAAACTGAGGGGTTAATGAGTCCCTTTGGTGACGATTATGCCTCATTATCCCTCACTCAACTGTCGGTAATTAGGGAAACACTGACAACCATCCCTCAGTCCCTCATTTACTCACTTCAACAGCCTTCCTTCCCTCCCTTACTCCTTCACTTACTCATCTCTCCAACAGCTATCCTTCCCTCACTCACTCACTCATTGACTCAGTTCCTCCTAATCCTTATTCTCGGAAACATTCTCTCCTTTCGAACATAAATAAAATTACGAAACGAGCGAGTCACTATCTCTCAGTTACCCCTTAAAAGCTCATACGTTTTCTCTAGTGCAATCTCAATACTATCGAAAGAATTATAAATTGAGTATCTGTGAATGTAGTACAACAATCAACACTCTTTATTGCCTTACTTATTCGTAAAAGGTTATTCAGTCAGCTTAAAAAAGTGAGAGAGAGAGAGAGAGAGAGAGACATAATTCAACAAGCACCTCAAAATATCGCAGTCACCTTCCGTATGATAAGATTCAGTAAGGAGGTCCTCTCTCTCTCTCTCTCTACTCTCTCCTCTCTCTCTCTCTCCTCTCCTCTCTCCTCTCTCTCTCCTACTCTTCTCTCTCTCCTCCTCGCTCTCTCTCATCTTCCTCTTCTCCCTCCTCTCTCTCTCTCTTCTCTCTCTCTTCTCTC
>JACEEZ010016454.1:290000-380000 GCA_016584305.1 Chionoecetes opilio
ATATAGGCGTTTCAGAGTACTATATAGGCGTTTCAGAGTCCTATGTAGGCGTTTCAGAGTACTATATAGGCGTTTCAGAGTACTATATAGGCGTTTCAGAGTCCTATATAGGCGTTTCAGAGTCCTATATAGGCGTTTCAGAGTACTATATAGGCGTTTCAGAGTACTATATAGGCGTTTCAGAGTCCTATATAGGCGTTTCAGAGTCCTATGTAAGCGTTTCAGAGTCCTATGTAGGTGTTTCAGAGTACTATATAGGCGTTTCAGAGTCCTATGTAGGCGTTTCAGAGTACTATATAGGCGTTTCAGAGTCCTATATAGGCGTTTCAGAGTCCTATGTAGGCGTTTCAGAGTCCTATATAGGCGTTTCAGAGTCCTATGTAGGCGTTTCAGAGTCCTATGTAGGCGTTTCAGAGTACTATGTAGGCGTTTCAGAGTACTATATAGGCGTTTCAGAGTACTATGTAGGCGTTTCAGAGTACTATATAGGCGTTTCAGAGTACTATGTAGGCGTTTCAGAGTACTATATAGGCGTTTCAGAGTCCTATGTAAGCGTTTCAGAGTCCTATGTAGGCGTTTCAGAGTACTATATAGGCGTTTCAGAGTACTATGTAGGCGTTTCAGAGTACTATATAGGCGTTTCAGAGTACTATATAGGCGTTTCAGAGTCCTATATAGGCGTTTCAGAGTACTATATAGGCGTTTCAGAGTACTATATAGGCGTTTCAGAGTACTATATAGGCGTTTCAGAGTCCTATGTAAGCGTTTCAGAGTCCTATGTAGGTGTTTCAGAGTACTATATAGGCGTTTCAGAGTACTATATAGGCGTTTCAGAGTACTATATAGGCGTTTCAGAGTCCTATGTAAGCGTTTCAGAGTCCTATGTAGGTGTTTCAGAGTACTATATAGGCGTTTCAGAGTACTATATAGGCGTTTCAGAGTACTATATAGGCGTTTCAGAGTCCTATGTAGGCGTTTCAGAGTACTATATAGGCGTTTCAGAGTACTATATAGGCGTTTCAGAGTCCTATATAGGCGTTTCAGAGTCCTATATAGGCGTTTCAGAGTACTATATAGGCGTTTCAGAGTACTATATAGGCGTTTCAGAGTCCTATATAGGCGTTTCAGAGTCCTATGTAAGCGTTTCAGAGTCCTATGTAGGTGTTTCAGAGTACTATATAGGCGTTTCAGAGTCCTATGTAGGCGTTTCAGAGTACTATATAGGCGTTTCAGAGTCCTATATAGGCGTTTCAGAGTCCTATGTAGGCGTTTCAGAGTCCTATATAGGCGTTTCAGAGTCCTATGTAGGCGTTTCAGAGTCCTATGTAGGCGTTTCAGAGTACTATGTAGGCGTTTCAGAGTACTATATAGGCGTTTCAGAGTACTATGTAGGCGTTTCAGAGTACTATATAGGCGTTTCAGAGTCCTATGTAGGCGTTTCAGAGTACTATGTAGGCGTTTCAGAGTACTATGTAGGCGTTTCAGAGTCCTATATAGGCGTTTCAGAGTACTATGTAGGCGTTTCAGAGTCCTATGTAGGCGTTTCAGAGTACTATATAGGCGTTTCAGAGTACTATGTAGGCGTTTCAGAGTCCTATGTAGGCGTTTCAGAGTACTATGTAGGCGTTTCAGAGTACTATATAGGCGTTTCAGAGTCCTATGTAGGCGTTTCAGAGTACTATGTAGGCGTTTCAGAGTACTATGTAGGCGTTTCAGAGTCCTATATAGGCGTTTTCAGAGTACTATGTAGGCGTTTCAGAGTCCTATGTAGGCGTTTCAGAGTACTATATAGGCGTTTCAGAGTACTATGTAGGCGTTTCAGAGTCCTATGTAGGCGTTTCAGAGTCCTATGTAGGCGTTTCAGAGTACTATGTAGGCGTTTCAGAGTACTATGTAGGCGTTTCAGAGTCCTATGTAGGCGTTTCAGAGTCCTATGTAGGCGTTTCAGAGTACTATATAGGCGTTTCAGAGTACTATATAGGCGTTTCAGAGTCTTATGTAGGCGTTTCAGAGTACTATATAGGCGTTTCAGAGTCCTATGTAGGCGTTTCAGAGTACTATATAGGCGTTTCAGAGTCCTATGTAGGCGTTTCAGAGTGCTATGTAGGCGTTTCAGAGTCCTATGTAGCCGTTTCAGAGTACTATATAGGCGTTTCAGAGTCCTATGTAAGCGTTTCAGAGTCCTATGTAGGCGTTTCAGAGTACTATATAGGCGTTTCAGAGTACTATATAGGCGTTTCAGAGTACTATATAGGCGTTTCAGAGTCCTATGTAGGCGTTTCAGAGTCCTATGTAGCCGTTTCAGAGTACTATATAGGCGTTTCAGAGTACTATATAGGCGTTTCAGAGTACTATATTGGCGTTTCAGAGTCCTATGTAGGCGTTTCAGAGTACTATATAGGCGTTTCAGAGTCCTATGTAGGCGTTTCAGAGTACTATATAGGCGTTTCAGAGTACTATGTAGGCGTTTCAGAGTACTATATAGGCGTTTCAGAGTACTATATAGGCGTTTCAGAGTACTATATAGGTGTTTCAGAGTCCTATGTAGGCGTTTCAGAGTCCTATGTAGGCGTTTCAGAGTACTATATAGGCGTTTCAGAGTACTATATAGGCGTTTCAGTCCTATGTAGGCGTTTCAGAGTACTATATAGGCGTTTCAGAGTACTATATAGGCGTTTCAGAGTACTATGTAGGCGTTTCAGAGTACTATATAGGCGTTTACAGAGTCCTATGTAGGCGTTTCAGAGTACTATATAGGCGTTTCAGAGTCCTATGTAGGCGTTTCAGAGTACTATATAGGCGTTTCAGAGTACTATATAGGCGTTTCAGAGTACTATATAGGCGTTTCAGAGTACTATATAGGTGTTTCAGAGTACTATATAGGCGTTTCAGAGTACTATGTAGGCGTTTCAGAGTACTATATAGGTGTTTCAGAGTACTATATAGGCGTTTCAGAGTCCTATGTAGGCGTTTCAGAGTACTATATAGGCGTTTCAGAGTCCTATGTAGGCGTTTCAGAGTCCTATGTAGGCGTTTCAGAGTCCTATGTAAGCGTTTCAGAGTACTATATAGGCGTTTCAGAGTCCTATGTAGGCGTTTCAGAGTAATATATTGGCGTTTCAGAGTACTATATAGGCGTTTCAGAGTCCTATGTAGGCGTTTCAGAGTACTATATAGGCGTTTCAGAGTACTATATAGGCGTTTCAGAGTACTATATAGGCGTTTCAGAGTCCTATGTAGGCGTTTCAGAGTCCTATGTAGGCGTTTCAGAGTACTATATAGGCGTTTCAGAGTCCTATGTAGACGTTTCAGAGTCCTCTGTAGACGTTTCAGAGTCCTATGTAGGTGTTTCAGACTACTATATAGGCGTTTCAGAGTCCTATGTAAGCGTTTCAGAGTCCTATGTAGGCTTTTCAGAGTCCTATATAGGCGTTTCAGAGTCCTATGTAGGCTTTTCAGAGTCCTATGTAGGCGTTTCAGAGTCCTATGTAGGCGTTTCAGAGTACTATATAGGCGTTTCAGAGTACTATATAGGCGTTTCAGAGTACTATATAGGCGTTTCAGAGTACTATATAGGCGTTTCAGAGTCCTATGTAGGCGTTTCAGAGTCCTATGTAGGCGTTTCAGAGTACTATATAGGCGTTTCAGAGTCCTATGTAGACGTTTCAGAGTCCTCTGTAGACGTTTCAGAGTCCTATGTAGGTGTTTCAGACTACTATATAAGCGTTTCAGAGTCCTATGTAAGCGTTTCAGAGTCCTATGTAGGCGTTTCAGAGTCCTATATAGGCGTTTCAGAGTCCTATGTAGGCGTTTCAGAGTCCTATATAGGCGTTTCAGAGTCCTATGTAGGCTTTTCAGAGTCCTATGTAGGCGTTTCAGAGTCCTATGTAAGCGTTTCAGAGTCCTATGTAGGCGTTTCAGAGTCCTATGTAGGCGTTTCAGAGTCCTATGCGAGAACAGTAGAAGTTTCGGCCAACCCTACATTTGTGTGTTGCAAGGCGATGTAGGTAGTAGTGGACTAGTGGTGAATCTGGTTTTCTGATCATTATATCCTAGGTTATTCCTTAGGCTTAGGGTGTCAGAAAGGCATCACTTGTGTGTCAGTCTTCATCACTAACACTTATTTACGTATTTATTACCATCATCAACATTTTTCTCTGTATCTGTCACCATCATAATTAAACTTTTTTCTGTATGTCACCATCACTAACAATATATTTTTCTATTATATCAATCACCATCATAAATGCATATTTTTTGTGCATTAGTCACTAACATACTTTATCAGTCACCATCATTGATTAATGCACTTTTTATGTCACCACCACTAACGCTTTTTTTTTGTATCAGTCACCGTCACAAAAACACTTTCAGCTGTCCACTGCCTCACCACTAGAATCTGCAAAAGAGAGAGAGAGAGAGAGAGAGAGAGAGAGAGAGAGAGAGAGAGAGAGAGAGAGAGAGAGAGAGAGAGAGAGAGAGAGAGAGAGAGAGAGAGAGAGAGAGAGAGAGATTAATTTTGACGAACATTCCTTCAAATATATCAATACTAGACAAACAAAAGCTTATCTGCTTCAGACAAACACACTTATCCTAGTCTGAAATAAATGCATATTTTGCCCGAAGATGGTAATAAGCTGCCTATTTTATTACACGTGTGGAATTATCACAGCGTATTATATAATAAAATAGGCAGTGAAAATTCTACTTATGAGATGGGCTCTGATAATAATATACTTACGTAATAGGCTGCGATAATTCCACACATGTAATAGGCAGGGAGAATTAATCTACTCATTATATTTGTGTGATATAAGATTATTTGATCAGATTTACATAATAATTACATGATTATCAATATTGTATTAGTATTTTTCCATCACTTCAACTAGCCTACCTCTGTTGGCGCCTAAATCATTGTTGCATGTGTAGCAACCTAGGTAGTCTATTACCGTAGATAACACTATAGTCGCCAGCTGCCCTAACGTCGCCAGGCGCCATATATTACGAATTATAGCATCACTACTGATTTGTATGTGCCACTGAAGATGATACACAGTAGTTTATATCATGACTGTATAATCTACCCTGTTTCAGCGTTGTTTTATGCTTTGTAGCTGCAAGTATATACGGTTTCAAATTTCCCTACTCGTTTTTTTTTTCGGGCGACGGCAACGGCGGGAGGACACTCTAAACATAAACACTAGCTGGCGATCTTAGTGTAGCCCGTTATCAACTTCGCCAATCGGTTTATTTTTGTAATTTGTTCATTTATAGCCATATTATGACACAGATAAATACACAAAATGACACAGACTCTCCAGATACCTCCTTATAGCTTTCCTGAAAGCATGGATGTAGAAATGTAAGTATTAACGCCACCAGACGTCTGTAAATAAAAAAGAAACGTTGTCCTGGCGACTTTAGTGTTATCTGCGGTAGTTGATTAGGTGATATTTTACCGGTCTTTTTCATATTCATAATTTTTCATCTACAATGTTGTACATCTGACCGTGCATTGTAACCATTCTATTCAATTCATATCGAATCCACTCCTCATTCACAGGCAAGTAATGCCAAGGATCCCTCACCCCCCCAGATATCCGTTTAGAACTGTTTACCTCATGGAATAGTTTACTGGTATGGTAACTGTGGCCCTTTACCTTCCTCCTCTCCTTACCTCTTAAAAAGTGATGCTGGTGAGTACGGGACGTCAAACAAACACTCAAGCGTCCATGTTTACAGCTTTACAGCCTACCTTGACCTTGGTAACAGGGCTGCGTTCACTGTTCAGTCAGGCAATGCGCTGCTTTATGCGCACACCGAGCTTTTTGCCGAGCGCTTTGCTCCCGCGCATAGCAGGTCAAGGAGGTGGTTTGCCACTGGTTTGCCAGCTCGCGCCACAATAAGGGTATGTAAACATAAGACAAAGAAAGCCTCTCCTCTTCTTGCCTCCTTAATATTAAATATCTTGCTTTTATAACTTCTGCTGCATCAAATACAGGGACATCAATAAGTTATTCTACGCGAATAAGAATAGCCACAGCGATAAATTTCGACAGCTGGTATCTTGGTAGTAAAAAAGTAGCCAGGTTTAGCGTTGAGTTATGGGAGGACAAATTATCACATCATCCATGTGGTTTGTAGAAATGCAAACTTTCCTTTATACATGTAATACAAGTGCAGTATGCATTTAAACAGAAAATTTGATAACCAGCCAAATCATTATGATAGGGCCTGATGGAGATGACAAGTAATGACGGTGAGTGGTAGGCTACGTGGTAACGATGGCACTGCGGTGATGAGTTCCTCCTTATACCACATGCACCCTGTACGTACAGGTGTAGTATAATATATATCGTCACATGCCAAACTTTGTAGGCAGACATCGTCACATGCCTATCATATTTCTGTGTGCCTTAAACGTTATTGTTGTCCATCCATGCAATGCTGCACCATGATGTAATACTATATACGTACCTTTACATAGAAGCATGTTAGCCATTTGTCTCTTCTTGAGCGACATGGATAGATATATATGCGTACTATTCTTGCTTGACATATGATAAGAACGTTACCAGGGGTCTCAACTGTTCCTCTTTTGAACCTCGTGTATTCTTTCCCTCAGGATATGTGAACCGGGAGACCTGAACACCTTGCAGGACGGAAACGAGACCGAGGATGCGATGCCGGAGGAGTTGCTGGTGGTGCAGGAGGTGGCCTACCGCTACCTCATTCCGGCGCTTGTCTCCATTAACCTCCTTACCAACCTGCTGAACGTGATCATCCTCAGCAGCCTGGGACGGCGACAACAGCGGCGGCCACAACACCAGGGTCAAGCCACAACCTTCCGTTACCTGTTGTGGCTGGCCATCACCGACGTGCTTGTCTCGCTTTTCCTGGTGGCCGCCCTTTCACACCTCAAGCGTCACGACCTGTCATTTGGTTGGGCCTTTTACTTTGCTCACATAGAGATCCCCACCCTAAACGCCCTCACCAGTGCCAGTGCTTACATAATGGTTGGACTGTCTGTGGATCGCTTCGTCGCCGTTTGCTACCCACGTCGTTATTGTGGAATTAGCGCCCCCCGCCTTGCCAACATCCGCATCAGTCTTTCTCTGCTGGTGCCTGTACTACTCTATATCCCGCATGGATTCTCCCAAACGGTGATCTGCAATACCGAAGGCTCGGGATGGACTTACGAAGCCGCGGAAATGTCCGGCGTCACCGAGTGGTTCGTGTGGCAAGTTATGGTGGAGCTGTTCCATCGCCTCATCCCCGCCTGTCTTCTCCTCTTCCACAACATCCGCATTATTTGTGCCTTTCGGAAATTGCTGATGCGGCGCAAGAACATCACAAGAAGCGAGAAGAGGGACGGAGACGGGAAGACCCAGCAAGAGCAGCATCTCGTGTATGTGCTTGTGGCCATTGTTACGACCTTCCTGCTGTCCAACTTACCCGCCGCCGTCCTGGCCCTCATCGACCAAGCTGGCTCCTCTCATGGCCCTATCGCCGTTGAGGTGACCTACCCCATTTTTTTCCTTATGTCGTGAATCATAAAACATCTCAACTTAATTCCACCAGCGGATGGTTGTGAAATAAAACTTACTGAATAGCTTATGAGCTTAGTAAACTTCAACACGTATAATCATTGTCTTCTTTTCAGATATTCCGCGCCGTGGCCAATTCCCTGGAGGTGTTTGGCTCCTGTCTTAACTTAATGCTTTACTTCTGCTTCGTGCCGGACATTCGGCGGGAGATGCTGCGGTTTCTTCAAGGTGTGCAAGGTGGCGCCAGGGGAGTATTGAACCATGCTAAGGTTTCCCGCGTCTGCTCCACCTCCATGAGTAACCACAGGTCCTCGAAAGAGACGGAGAGTGTGGAGCTGTAGGAAGGTGCTGACAGGCTGAGAAAAAAATAAAGAAAATAGACAGCACCTCTTATTGCCCTTGCTGAAGGCGGAGAGTGATGGATAGCGCTTCGAACTGCAGCGCACCCTCCCAAGATGCATGGAGGAGGACGTGATGACCTACCTATCAGCAGCCGTGGACATATTTTGTACGAGATGAGCATATTTTGTCTCATAGTTCCAATTGCATAAGATATGGTTGCATAGTTCCTGGAACGACAACTTATCGATAATGCCCAAAATACATATTACTATTCCTGTCCACAGACGGTACTATTTATTACTTTGGGTGACGGAGAAGGTGGGCTCAGGGGAGTAATGGGTGTGGGCATCCGCTGCAAGATGCATCATATCAGAACACGTAAGCTTTCTGATTAGATACGAGTGAAAAATGTATACTACCAATTAAATTATAGCTACCAAGAAGAGGTATGATGATATTACTTTGAAAAATATACCTTCAGAATAAAACAGTATACAACTTCACTCGTATTCATCATTTTAGCAATCATTTTAGTTCACCGCTTTGCTTATGTATAATATTTCTTTGATAGCATCTATGTAGGCTTCGTACCAAACTTTTTGTCCACTCAGGGAAAGTGGTGCGAATTGGTTCAGGTGGGTAATATTAGAATCCCTGTAAAGAGGGTACCGTCATTCATAGGCCCTATGTTAAACGCTACTGGGCGCCATTTTAGTACCAGGGCCTCGCTGTCCACCCAAGACCCACGGAAGTTCTCAAGGCATGACCCCGCAGTATATCATGTTATACATGTATAAAGGATATACTGTTATCTTCGGAAATGTTTGTTCTATAAGATTATCACATAAAACACAGTAAAACACATTAAATAAAGGTCATTATGAGACTCTGAAGATATATGCATGAACTTAAAATTCACTTAAACACGTCGTCATGTAAGACTTTGTGGGACAACTTATATGATGGAAGATATCTATAGAAGCAGAATTTTATTAGCTTTCCATTGCTGTATTTTGTTTTCTGATACATGCAGTAGTACCATGCAAATATTAGCGTTAACTAATTAAATTACCGTGGCGGGCCCGCTCTCTCTCTCTCTCTCTCTCTCTCTCTCTCTCTCTCTCTCTCTCTCTCTCTCTCTCTCTCTCTCTCTCTCTCTCTCTCTCTCTGTTTAAGAGAGAGAGAGAGAGTAACCAAAAAACTTTTCTATATAATATATATATAAATATATATTTCTATATAATTCTATATAAATATATATATATATATATATATATATATATATATATATATATATATATATATATATATATATAGCCTATATATATATATATATATATATATATATATATATATATATATATATATATATATATATATATATATTAGAAAAAGTATTTTGGTAACTCTCTCTCTCTCTCTCTCTCTCTCTCTCTCTCCTCTCTCTCTCTCTCTCTCTCTCTCTCTCCTCTCTCTCTCTCTCTCTCTCTCTCTCTCTCAGTGGCGTAGCTACGGGGGGCATGGGTGGGCACATGCCCCCCCACGAGAAGCCGGTGCCCCCCCAGGTGCCCACCCACTGGCCACGGCTGCCGTGTGGCGTGGGAACCGTGTTCCACTAGGTTCCACTGAGGGAGCATGCATGGAGTATTATGAATAATTTCTACTGATGACTTACCCTCGACCTCAAATACGATAAATATTGTATCCCAGCGAAGGTCAGCAATTGTCTTATAACCAGCTCCGTGTGTGCCACGTCTGGACTCAGCTGGACAGTGAAGCACCTCCGATGTTTCTTCCTGGCACAGAATACACTTGCTCCAGTCTGTTGTTAGACAATGTGTTGATGTACCAGGCTGTACAGGGTCCACCACCTTGTAGAGTTTCTCCATCGTTACACTGTTACACACCTGAAAGCCAAAACAACGATATGTTACACCAATTTTTCTTATAACGCCCCTACTAAAATTACACAGACAGTGCTTTATGATAATCGAATAAGGATATAGGGCATTATCAACCATAGATGACTTATATAAACTATTGATAAGATGTACATAATACCAATAAATCAGTTCTCCTATCACTACAATGGAGCTTATAGCGCATTTTCGTGACGTTCACCGCCCTGGTTCAGTCCAGTCCGGACCGGGTCAGGGTGGACTGATGGTCGCGAAAATACATCGAGACTGGCCCCGTCCCATTCGTCGTTCCTATTGGCTGGGGGATCGAGTGGGCGGTACTGAACTGAACTGTGGAGGCGGCAGGCGTCCATCTTGTCAATATCCTTTTTGTCGTCCGCCTTTTAACCTGTGCTGAAGACTTTA
Source organism: Chionoecetes opilio (assembly GCA_016584305.1). NCBI lineage: Eukaryota > Metazoa > Arthropoda > Malacostraca > Decapoda > Majidae > Chionoecetes > Chionoecetes opilio. The sequence goes on from JACEEZ010016454.1 coordinate 300,217, forward strand.
CAACTACCACGCCTGTGATACTTTAGTCTTATGGTCGGCCATCATGGTGTTTCATGTCTTATCAGCAGCACGAGAAGCTCCTGGTCGCCTTCCCCGCTGACTGTGGTGCGCATGCGCCAGTTCTCCCCACACTGGTCCAAGGTGGTCCTGGTATGTGGGTCGGACCGGACTGGACTGGGCTAGCCCGTTCTAGACTGCCTCGCAAAAACAGTGACCGCCCGGGACTAGCCCAGTCCAGACCGGGCCAGAGCGGTCGCGAAAATACGCTTAGCTAACATTTCAGAGGGACTATGACAGCGGATGGCGGCCATCTTGGGATATGGCCACCAATTGCGTCACAGGGCAAATCACCAATGGCCCTATAGCCAAATATCTTCCCATAGACATGCCCTAACTGTGTACCAAGTTTCATGCTTCTATCATCAAAGTCACAATTCAGCCAAATAATTCACATATCTGCTGTACTATAGGGGATAGGTGTGTGATGTAAAGCTGTGCAGTTGTGATCTCAAAATCCCGGCAAGAGCTGAGGGTGGCAATCCCGAGCAAGGGGATGGGAGTGTGTGGTGTGTGAGGTCCCAGCTGTACCCAAAGATCGGTCACTAAGAACTCCATGCTCGCTCCGAGAAGGTGAAATTAACTGGCGATCGCGAGTTCGTCTCGCGTGGACAAGACCGTGGGTCTTGTACACACACACACACACACACACACACAAAGGTCAAAGAAAACATAACTCAAATTGGAAATGTACCGATCGCATATTCTACTATAAGGTAAATGTTGACCAAACTTGATGGGTTTGTTTTGTTGTATAAATTAAATGTAGATAGTATCGTGAAAAAAGAGTGGATCATGCAGCAGGCTGTGAGTACACCGGCACCGTCTGGCAACTGATCACACTTTAATACAACTGCTGATCATAACTTAGCAGAAAAGGGATCACTTCGGTGGCACTAAAGGCTACAAACGACAGGTTGATGTGCACTGATCACACTCAAGGATTCACGTTGTGGAATTGGGCCTTGCAAAATTCAGACGTCGGTAGCAGCAAAAATATGGAAGCATGATTGGAACTGAATGAAATATTTTGAAACAAACGAAAGACTGTGAACACGTTACTCTCTTGGAAAAAGCTGCTTGACTTTCACCCTGGAGCACCTCATCCACAGTGACTCCACACATACCAGCACACTAGTTGGAGTGACTATCGTTACAATGTTCCTCATATCAGATGGTTCTTGTGTGAGAATAACCTGACAACGACTTGATACAAGAAAACTAGTCTGCAGTGGTGTTGAAGTGGCTGTGACAAGTAAGAGAATAGTACAGTGGTAAGGTGATGGGAATAACATAACCCTAAAAGTGACAAGTCGCACCTCTGTTGAAGCTGTACGGAAGTGAGGGTAATTTACTGTGGGAACTATTTAGTGAGTCCTACTGAAAGCACAATACCACTGAGTGACAAGTATAGTGAGTTAGACCGTCCTGTCCCTCTCCACCTCCACTGACCTGTGTATCGACCCATCAATGTGACCCATCAATACATGCGGGGTCACGTCGGTGCCCACCAAGGGGTTGATTGTCCTTGAGGTGGAGGTAGCGCTCGCCACATATATACGCACATATATGTTTCTTAAAAAAACATTGAAAGCATCCGTACTATTAGCTCTTTACACGATGCAATGTTACAGTGTATGTGATATTCTTCCAACATATTAACAAAGTACTGTACATGTAGGGTGGGTTGGGGATGTACCGTACACTTTTTTTTTTTTAAATCAGGAAAAAAAAAATTGAGTGAAATCTGAATTTTTTTATTATGTATTACAAAATATAAGATATGGACTACATTATGTGTAAGGCACAACTCTGGCAACATGATAAAAGCAACTGAAAAATAGGCCTGAAAAAAAAAAACTAAAAACGTACGGACCATCCATAGGTGAGGACGCTCCATACAGAGATATTTATCGATAAGTAAAAAAAAAAATTGAAAATAAAAAAATCAAGCACAGTTGAATTAGGGCAACACATTTCATGAAATGGACCCTAGTGATGAAATCAAATCAATTTATATTAGCAATATAATAGTGCAAGCAATTTTAATCAATTAAAAAGTTAAAGTAAAAAAAAGTGAAAATAAATTTTGACTTTGAAGTTCCTGGATTTTTTTTTTTTAATATATATTTGCAATCCTATTAATACTTTCATTACCCTACATAATGTACTTAATCATGGAAGTGCTTCTGTAGCACTTCCAGAAGGGAAACATAAATTAATAATTATTTGTAATAAATGCAGATGATTTAATGCAATATTTGGCATATTTTAATTTGATTGAACTTAACACTGTTTGGAATTACCTTTAGAATGTAGATATAGGCCTATAGCCTAGTTTCATTAGGCTACACAATCTTGACAACCATGGATGGAAGCATGGAAACATACTGGTAAAACACCACAAGGATTATGAACAGATGAATGAAATCACTACTGTGATAGGTGTCACTATCTAATATTATGTTGCTGCATCCTACTTGACATTATTGAAAACACATAACCCATACCAGAATTTAAAAATTTTTGTTTACACTGTGGATGTTACGTACATTTAAAAACCACACTGTACGAAGTGTCCACATGACGCCATTCACATGTAAACCAACATTTCGGATTGTTCGTGTGGCTGGAATGTCTTTATATCCCTTTGGTACATCACAACTGAACACATTTCGATACTTAATACCTTACCCCCACACTGCTGGCATATTCATGAACACAAGAGACCATGAAATGGAGGCCAAATATTACATGGGACATGCCAAAAACAACAAAACTCACCTCTAAAATTATCCAAGCGCCGACCATCCAAATCTCTCCCGCTCAGCTGATCGAACCCCTTTCCTCTTACTACATTTATACGGTAACTATCCTAAACCTATAAATATGGCCAAGGGAGCATTTGTACGTTACATCCACATGTACGGTATCTCCCCAACCCACCCTATGTATGTACCTACATGACAACTCTCACTGCGGTGATGATTTGAGAATGCAACGAATGTGCAAAAGTTCCCGGTGATAAATGTGTTAAATTCCACAAGGATAACACAATCATATACGTCATGCGAAACACAAAACGAGATGAGTATCGCACAGGTGGGGTTGATTTTATTTACATTCGGTTGTGAGATGCGTTGTATGTAAATTTGCCTCCCTCCTTCCTTCCCTATAAAGGACTTCACCTCCCTTCCGAGAGAATCAAACACGGGTTCATTGACCTCTTGAACTGCTCTTGAATATCTAATTATTTCCGCATATGAAGGAAATCAAGAGAACGTCTAATAAGTGGAGTGAAACCCCAAGGGAACTAAGCGAGCAAAGAATGCATTGCATATGAGCCACGCTGCACGTCTTCACGAAGCACAGTACCTAACCCTGCCCTAACAAGGTGGGCGCTGTGTTGCCTGGCTCACTCACTCACTCACTCAGGGACGCCACACAGCACCAAGGATGGGCCACAGCAAAAGCAAACATGCGGTGAGTTATGGAATAAATAGTTAGAGGTAATCAGGTAATATGTAACATTAGACTATACTATGTCACCAACATAAAAATGAAATAAAATTGTTAGAGTGCTATCACACAACATGAACGATTACAGTGTTGCAAGACGAGTATAACCTATACATTTTTTGGTAAAACTTATAGTTTAGTACAATACTACTCCCAATCGACCAATACTTTCCTGACATAACTACCCCGGGGCCCCCCATGATGGGTGGGGTAGACCTCGTTAACTACGTAGTACCCTACCCCAGGAAAATGTGTATATAGTCATTAGAATGCAAATAATCATGGCCCCATGGGGGCCAGGCCATGGCCGCATGCCCCCCCCCCCCCCCCCTTCGGTACGCCACTGTACTCAACCCTTTATAAAGGCGGCGTCACACTAGCACTTTTTCCGTCTAGTTAGTCGAACTTCGTCGCTCTGACTAGTTTTTTCTCGCTCTGACTAGTTAGTCCGTCTGCATCAGTCAAGTCTGAGGCAGTCGCTCGTGATCGTCTGTGTCTGCAAAGTTGAAGTCAACTTTCTTAGTCAAATCAAAATCCATAGTGATTACTTTAAAGATATTCGATATAAATCAGTAAGTTTTTGCAAATTATAATTCAATACGTTTAGAAGTATTATAAATATTCAAGTGACTATTGTACATGTAGATACATTTAAAAGCCGGTTCTATATAACAGCCAACAGTCTCTCGCATGACTCGATTGAAAAGATTTACTACAAAGAGTCAACTCACCAAACACACCCTGACACACAGTGGTGTTAAAGTAATCGTCCAGACCATTTCATCATTCCTGATTTAATGCAATCAAAGTATAGCCATTAACGAGTATATCAACAATACGTCGTCACTTTTTGTATCCAGTCAGCCGTTTTTAAATAATCCGCAATCAAAATCTGCAAATTCCCCGAGTTTTCAAAACGCTCTCAAGGTTTGCAGACGCTCAGGCTCAGGCTCGGTGACGTAGCATTAGGGAGGCTCATCTTCCCGCGCTGATCAGAGAGACGTAAACAGAGATAAATACAGGGTGTAACACGAGTTTATGCAAATGTTGATACAGGAGATAGACCGAATTATTCTAAGAACAAAATGCTCTATACCCATATGCTTTCTGAAGCTTCCTTTACGTGACATGGAGTGAGAAAGAATTACCGCGGCCGTCATGTAACTCACGGCTAGCGGGAGGCAGGAGGTATGTATGAGATGTGCACTCGCGCGTATGTCCCCCGGTGAAATTATGAATTATTTAATCATAATTTCTACTAGTTATGGACAATTACAGTATCTTATAAGTTTTAACTACACAATCGATATTAATAAACGGCTGTTATTTACCAAATAAGCAGTACATGAGAACAGCAGGGCTGTCATAAGCAATAATGTCAAGGGCTACTTAGCATTATGTCGGCGAGGGGGAGGCAAGGTGGGTAGGGATGGGTGCCGTGCGAGGCTACATCAGCTGTGTCCCTCCTTCTCCCGACCAGATTAGCGACAGTGTTTAGTTTGAGAGAGTTAAAATCATGACTTATTTAGTATCAATTTGAGAGAAATAAGCTGTAGACAGTGTTGTACGCTTACGGTAATGTGAAGTATTATTCTGGATATGGGGCTGAATAATCCCCATATCCAGAACCCCATATCCAGAATAATACTTCACATTACCGTAAGCGTACAACACTGTCTACAGCTTATTTCTCTCAAATTGATACTAAATAAGTCATGATTTTAACTCTCTCAAACTAAACACTGTCGCTAATCTGGTCGGGAGAAGGAGGGACACAGCTGATGTAGCCTCGCACGGCACCCATCCCTACCCACCTTGCCTCCCCCTCGCCGACATAATGCTAAGTAGCCCTTGACATTATTGCTTATGACAGCCCTGCTGTTCTCATGTACTGCTTATTTGGTAAATAACAGCCGTTTATTAATATCGATTGTGTAGTTAAAACTTATAAGATACTGTAATTGTCCATAACTAGTAGAAATTATGATTAAATAATTCATAATTTCACCGGGGGACATACGCGCGAGTGCACATCTCATACCTCCTGCCAAGATAAAGAGACAGATAAAGAAAGATAAAGAGACACCTGTTAATCCACCTCGTACTCGGGCTCAAACATATAGGATCCCATGACAATCTGAGGTTCGTTTTCCTCATAGTATACGCGACCAGCGTCATTTCTTTCGGTGTCAGATTGAGCATCGTACTCTAAATCTGTCACGGCGACGACAGATTCATTGTCTGACACCGAAGTACAATCGCTCATCATAACATTTGCCGACAGGTGCCAGACAGTGTCTCTGCGGGCGTCCCTATTCTGACGTCATCAATAACAGTCGTAGCCCTGTTGGAGGGAAGATTTTTTTTTTCGCGCGCTTTTTACAAAAGTCGTGTTTTTACGGAAATAAGGCCTGGAAATCAATTATTTTTGGTGGATTAGGTGTTTTGAATGTACATTCAACATAATTCGGCAAAAAAAAAATGGGTCTGGACGACTACTTTAAGAATTGTGAATGTTTAGAGTGTGGGACAAGATTTGCTAGAAAGAGTCAGCTCACCAAACACACCCTGACACACAGTGGTGTTAAGAATCATGAATGCCTAGAGTGTGGGAAAAGATTTACTACAAAGAGTGACCTCACCTCACACACCCTGACACACAGTGGTGTTAAAAATTATGAATGTTTAGAGTGTGGGAAAAGATTTACTACAAAGAGTGACCTCACCTCACACACCCTGACACACAGTGGTGTTAAGAATTATGAATGTTTAGAGTGTGGGAAAAGATTTGCTACAATGGGTCACCTCACCATACACACCCTGACACACAGTGGTGTTAAGAATTATGAATGTTTAGAGTGTGGGAAAAGATTTGCTACAATGGGTCACCTCACCACACACACCCTGACACACAGTGGTGTTAAGAATTATGAATGTTTAGAGTGTGGGAAAAGATTTACTACAAAGAGTGACCTCACCAGACACACCCTGACACACAGTGGTGTTAAGAACCATGAATGCCTAGAGTGTGGGAAAAGGTTTTATACCCCATTCTGAACTCACCAGACACACCCTGACACACAGTGGTGTTAAGAATCATGAATGCCTCCTAACCTAACCAAAACTTAACCTCACTTATCTGAATTTAGAATATTCATTGCACAAAAAACAAACCTACAGGCACAGGAAAGCACAGCTAAAGAAACGGCAATAGAAGTAATAAGTACCTAAATTTCCTATTTCGGTAACTATGTTTTTGGGTGCATAATCCGCAGAAGTTGGCGGGCTCCACAAGCCTTTCAGCTTACATTTTTTTACGATGTCATGAAAGAAGTTGTTCTACTACAACTTAATGCATTACAAGGCACGTAATTATAGCCGTCGGTAATAATGGACGAGAGTTTCGCGGTCGTTTTCAGAGACAAAGACTATTTTTTCTTGGCCTACAATAGGTGCGTGTTGTAATGGAGATAGTTTTATTTTGCGCAAAGAAAAAAATAAAGAAAAAAAAAAAAAAAAAAAAACCTAACCTTACCTTATATATTTTAATGAAACCTAACCTAACCTTATAGGTTTTAATGAAACATAACCTAAACTTATAGGTTTTAATGAAACATAATCTTAACCACAAAGTGGTTAAACCACAAACCACAAAGAACCATGTTTGTTTACAGTGGAACAGCTGACTGGTGATGCAGGCGAACGATTCTGTGTGTGTGACGGCTTGCTGACTTTGCAGTCAGAAAATTGTTAGTTTGTAGAAAGTCGCTGAAAAAAACTAGACGGAAAAAGTGCTAGTGTGACGCCGCCTTTAATAATAAGTGAAGAAATAAATATCTCTTATGTCATGCATTGGTCATGTCAACTTCCATTCGCATCCTCCTCCTCCATCTCCTCCCAAACTCCTCCTCCTTTTCCCATAATACAACTATTACTACATAACGACGCAGTTCACCCTTGGTAATATGGTCAGTAAAGAAGGGTGTTATGGGCCTCCAGTCATAAAGGAATGACGATATTATAAAAAAATATATCGTCAAATAAATAGCTACCGGCAGCTCGACGCAGGCGTCCTAAAGTCCAGGGTTTGTTTACATTAGTCAGCTGTTGAGCAGCGAGTTTGGGAGGGTGGGAGTGTCAGTGCCAGTGCCCAGTGGCGACTGGCGGCCTATTGGCGGGTGTGCTTTGGCATTACAATGTCGAGGATGTTACAAAAGCTTGGCCTTTATGACAAAAAACCTACAAAGGTAAGTGTTTCTCAAAGTTCAAACTAAAATGTTCATCTGGGTGGCGTTTGGGGTAAATTTTTACAGTAGGACCGAAATTCCCTACACAATAGGCCACTGCACTTAATATTAAGATCCCGTTCCAAATGTCCATAAATCTTGATTAGATAGGCAGCTTGCGGACAACTGGGTGCCAGCGACCAATATTTTATGTTATTTCAACCAAAATAAGGCAATCTTAAGTGTTCTTATGTTGAAAATCAGGTTTTCACTAATAAAACCAATGATTTTGATATTATGATATACTCATGTCCATAGACTCCATACCATGAACACTGGTTTGAAGAAATAGTATTTGAAAGTATGATCTACTCATGTATGGTCCGACAGCCTTAAGGAACTGTTACGTCAAAATGTTTGGGTGAATATATTTCTCCATTGATGCTGAAAGATTATAATCTTTATAATAACATTTTGACGTAACAGTTCCTTAAAGACTGTCGGACCATACATGAGTAGATCATACTTTCAAATACTATTTCTTCAAACCAGTGTTCATGGTATGGACATGAGTATATCAAAACCATTGGTTTTATTAGTGACAACCTGATTTTCAACATAAGAACACTTAAGATTGCCTTATTTGGGTTGAAATAACATAAAATATTGGTCGCTGGCACCCAGTTGTCCGCAAGTTGCCTATCTAATCAAGATTTATGGACATTTTGAACGGGATCTTAATATTAAGTGCAGTGGCCTTGGGAGGTATGGTTTCTGTTCACCTTAATGGATTCTAAGAAACATTCTCTCAATGAGCTTCCGTCGCAAATCACTACTTTCTGAGATATAAGATGTTTTTAGTAGGTAGGCGTGTATAAGAAATATGAAAATTAAACTAACCTAACCCCACCTTTTGTCTCACGAACCTAACCTAACCTAAACCCACGCTTTAATCTCCTAACTAAAGCCAAATCCTCATTAAAAAGTGTCCGCGGCAAGGGAAGAACAGAGACGATGCAGGTCACAAGAGGAAGAAGAGTGAGAGGCACACCGCACGTAAACACTTGTCTCTCGCCTCCCTATAAACAACATGTCATATCTCCAATAGTAATGATTTGCGACGGAAGCTCATAGAGAGAATGTTTCTTAGAATCCAATTAGATAAACAGAAACCACACTCCCAATTGTGTAGGGAATTTCGGTCCTATTGTAAATAATACCGCGTTTGGTAGTATATGAAGATAACAAGAGGAAAGTAGCAGAGAGGCAAGAGAAGAGATTAGTAGCAAGTATACATATAGTGGTGGTAGTAGATTATAGGAAGCTTCGCATTCCTTTAGGAGAAATGCACAACTGAAATGCCCTTGGGATGCCTGTATACTTCCATTTTGAAAAGACATAGGACTATTGTGGCACCTGAGGAGGAGTTCCAGGTGTATCTATATCATAGATACTAAAACCTATACCTTGGTTAAAAGATAGCCAGATAAGAGAATGTAAGGCTATTTGGTAAACTATTTCTATTTGGCTAAATGGTAACCCATTTGCCTTTACTGAGGACAAACGTAATGACAAAATATATTCTTCAGAGATTGATGTCAGACATTTCATTATCATCCAAGCTTTATCAAGACCTGCTCTAGTCTAAGTAGTCTATCCTACAGACAGCGGGATAAGACAGAGGAAGTTGTCCTTTCAGGTTGAAGCAGGTAGATTTGAGGATAGTGGGAGTTGAGGGCGATGAAACTCCTTTCTGAACGTTGAACCTTCAAAGGTATGTATGATATTTCATGAAAAGTCAGTAGTATTAATTAAGTGATGGATACTCTACATTTAATTTGCTCTAAGTTAGGTAAATATGGAGTGTTTGCCCCTAATCACTTACCTTGACTTACGTTATTTTGGAATCGATATTCATATTCCTTGGTTTAATTAGTAGGTAGTCTACTCTATAGTATTTATGTTGCAATAATATCTTTTAGGAAATGGAACATAAGATATAACACACATTTAAGTTTGCCACGACTCGCTATGCAGTATTGACAATGCCTTTTTCAATCAATGCAATCAACAATGCAATCAACTTTTATCATGAAGGGTATCAATAGAAGCGCAATTTTATTAGCTTTCCATTGCTATATTTCGTTATCTGATAAATGAATTAGAACCATGCATAAATTAGCGTTAACTAAATAAATAAAATCATCAATCGGGTAATTTACCCGATTGATGAGGTTATTTATTTAGTCAACACTAATTTATACATGGTAGTTACTAATTCATTTATCAGAAAACGAAATATATAAGAAAATAAATAACATCATCAATCGGGAAAATTACTCGATTGATGATTTTATTTATTTATTTAACGCTAATTTATGCATAGTTCTAATTAATTTATCAGATAACGAAATACATCAATGGAAAGCTAATAAAATTGCGCTTCTATTGATACCCTTCATGATAAAAGTTGACTCGCAAAGTTTTAAATGGCGAAGAGTTGAAGTGAATATTAAGTTCATGCATATTTCTTCATAGTCTCGTAATGGCATTTCTTTAGCGTGTTTTACTGTTTTTTATTTGATAATATTATAGAACAAACATTTACGAAGATTACAGTATATCATATATACTGATAAACCAGTCTATATGATTCATATATATATATATATATATATATATATATGAATCCGAGCGGCCCTCCGACTTCGGGCCCTTGCGCGACAGGCCGATATTCCGTGCGCAGTCCAGGTATACAGTGGTCTATGCCTGAGCTAATCTCTTGTGGTACTTTCTCCATTTTTATATTTATCCAGTCTTTCTGATACGTGGGTGTGTGTTTATCTATTTATGCAGGGCCTGAACTATATGCTCGTGTGGTTGTGTTCATACCTATCTGCATTTATATTTTTCTTTTTTGGTTTGTGTGTGGGTGGACATGTTAGATGCAAGTTCTAAATTCATAGATCAGCAAGAACGATGTATAAAATGTGATATTCATCGGTTAACTCCTCCAGAAGTAATGATGAATGCTGTCATACGTGTTCCTCCCTTTCTCTGTGCCTCATCACTGTCATCAGCCCTCGGGCAGCCGCCGCGCCGAGACGAGCACCCTCGCCTCAAGCACAATCAATAATCCCACCAGTTACCAAACCACACCACTCGACGTACACTTCCCCAGAACGTTAACGGCATAGGGTAGGAAGTAAAGCCTTCAAATAAGTGTTTCCTTTATCTTTCAACAAGGGATCTAGTTTATATATTTCAGCAGGTTAACATTGATAACCATACCCGTGTTAAAATAGACTCCGTAGGTAAGAATGAACCCCGCCCCTCGCCAGCCCTCCCCTATAGTAGCACATCGATAGTACCGTCCGTGACCAGGCGTGGCGAGGGTGACGCTTGCTTGTACTTCCCAGCAGGCCGGCTGGTCATGGATACAGACTCAGAGTTACTCGTACAGGAGACGGAGGAAGAAAATTATAATGCTGTAAGGACGATACGGAGTGAAGCAATTATTGTCCAATGAATCCAGAGACAGAGAGAGGGAGAGAGAGAAATCCCGTGGCTAGGTGACGGTGGCGTAATGATTAATGTGTGAATGCACTGTGATCCCTCGGTCAAGCTTTCGTGTCTGGGCTGAATGTCACCTACAGGGGGGGGGAAGTAGCGCCTCCTTCCCCCACCCTCCCTCAAATGGAACTACATGCCTGACATTACATCCCTGATCACAAATGCATTCATAATAATCAAATATGTGTATCAAGTGAGATTTAAAACTATATGATGTAAATACCAATGAATCGGTGGATAACTTGTACAGTAGGATTTTGTAGAGCTGCGGACCATCTGTGGCTTTGTTCGCTTCATTATGACTTGACCATTCCAAAGATGCTGTCAGTGCTAACTTTGCTTTGATTTCCATGCTGTCAGTGCTAACTTTGCTTTGTTTTCCATGCTGTCAGTGCTAACTTTGCTTTGATTTCCACGCTGTCAGTGCTAACTTTGCTTTGATTTCCATGCTGTCAGTGCTAACTTTGCTTTGATTTCCATGCTGTCAGTGCTAACTTTGCTTTGATTTCCATGCTGTCAGTGCTAACATTGCTTTGATTTCCAGATAGCACCTAAAGACAGAGGGAAGGCAAAGGATGATGACGAGAAGAAAGATTGGCTCTCAAAAAATGAATTAACAGAACTATCCAAAGAGGCTAAAGAAGCATTTTTCAGGTACGATCTTGATCTGAGTAAGTTTTGAATCTCACAAGTATAGCTTTACTAATTCATTCAGTAGCAAATTGCGTATAACCACATAACCCAATTCTTTCAGGTACCTTCGTGATGATAAATACCCAGAAGATCAAGACATTTGTGAAATAGATCCCAAGGCAGATGGAATGAATACAAGGTCAAGACGGTATCAGTTTTGGCTCCAGTGTCAACAAGTAGGATTTTTTTCAAACGTTTTTGAAGTTTACGTAACTGGTGAAGATGAAAAAGATAGATTCTCAGAAGTGGAAGTCTGCTTCGAGGAAAACAGAAGCAGTGGTGGAGAGGAAGATTTCGATAGTTTTTTGTCAAAGAAGAAGAAGAATGTAAAAGATACAGAAGATTTCATTATTGATTTAAAATCTAAGATGCAGCCAAAATTAAACACAGACTTCCAGCAGTTTAAGGTTGCAATAGAGAAGGACTTAAAAGATAAATCCTAGCTAGCTTAAGCAGATCCAAGCAGATATAAAGAATTTTGTTCCTACATTCACATGAACAGCAGTGCAATGTTTTCAGTGTTGTTATAGTGCATAATTCATACGTAACGGTTATGTTATGCCATATTAATGCATCATGAAAAAGTTAATGTACAATATAAACATGATTGTTGTATTTGAAGGATGCAAGTAACGAAGCGTTATGCATTATCAGTTGTATATTGCAATATGAAACACTGACCTTACGGTAAATTCACCCAGGCAAAGGAAAATAAGTTGCGTTAAGGAAATAGGAAATTTACATTCCACCATCACAACATATTAACAAACATTTTGGTACTGTAGGACAATGAACATTTAGGCATGAAGTATGACTTAAGAAATGTACAGTGGCAATCTCAGGTAATTGCATAGCCATCATGTGCCAAGCAGAAAAATAGTAATTGGATACACAATGAAGTCCAGTGATGTAAGATCAAATGTAAATTTGGTAATAGAAGCAAACATTCCGTGTGGAATTTTGTATCTTTGTGCCTTCTTAGTAACCTAAATCGTGGCAATTATACTTTTTTTCTATACAATTCCTTTACAAGATTTAGTGAGGACTGTGCTCTTCCAATACACTGATGGAAGTCATAGGAAAGAGGGGTTTGTTTGTTTGTTATGATCTTTTCCGTGAAAAGGTATATTTTACCTATCCGAGTTAATTTTCAACAAGTGCTAGGATATGATTGTAATAAATATATTTCATACATCATGTAATAATTATATTTCATACATCATTAACTGATTTGTATTGTACGGAAGGTTTTTTTTTTGTGTGTAGGCCTATCTGTGCGTGCGTGCATGCACATGTATGCCTGTACTGTACATGGTGATACTTTGTTTCCAGAAACATCTTCAGAGGCAGCCTGTATTCAGAAATTGCAAACTTATTTGAAATGTTGTTATGTCTTGTAAGATTTCTATTCGTTGATATATGTTTTGTAAGATTATTATTTGTTCAAACATTGTCTTGTAATATTTATGTATGTTTTTTAATATGAGATTGTCTTGCGTACCATTTTTGTAGCTAACTCATTGTACTAAGTCTTGCATCAAATTCAGAATATCATCTGGTATGACAAGTGACGATAAGGATTATCAAATAATATTTTTTAAGGCACGTACTTAATCATCATACTTACAGAGGTTTGTATCTTTTAAGAAGTGATGGCAGACCAATCAAGTTGTTCAGTTCCTTCCTATGTTTTGGTGCAGCTTGTACTATTTAAGGTCTTTTTATACTGATTACTGATTAAATGAATACCTGAACATCCTTTATTTGAACAATCTGTCCCTCATTAATCCACAACCCATTTGTCATGAAGCAAACTGCTGTGAAAACAATATTAACGATATAAAAGAATATGTTTACAGTAATCAGATCGTCTTCCTTATTTCAGGTAAACTTTAGAATGTCTGCTGTACCGTGTGGGGTGGGTGTAGAATGTCTGCTGTACTGTGTGAGGTGGGTGTAGAATGTCTGCTGTACCGTGTGGGGTGGGTGTAGAATGTCTGCTGTACCGTGTGGGGTGGGTGTAGAATGTCTGCTGTACCGTGTGGGGTGGGTATAGAATGTCTGCTGTACCGTGTGGGGTGGGTGTAGAATGTCTGCTGTACCGTGTGGGGTGGGTGTAGAATGTCTGCTGTACCGTGTGGGATGGGTGTAGTCTTTAGTCTCAAGGTTCAGTTAATTTTCAAGGAATATGAGTGTATATCATCACAACACGTACATAACGCTTCAAGGCACTTATTTGCTTGCACTGCACTGGTTCACTTTGTTTGCAACACCATATTATGTGACAGCAGACAACAGTCACTGGCTACTGTAGAGCAGGTTTCTTATTTCCTCAGGCACAGTCCATGAAGAGTCTGTGCTGGTGTCCTCTCCAGCAGGAACAAATGGTATGACCTCCTGAAGACCCTCTGATAATGAGGTCTCAGAAATATTTGATGCCACCTCAGATATGCGGTCTAATGGTAAGGTAAAGGTTGCACTCAGAGGGAGGGAACGCCACGAGCTGGAGTCTCTGGCCACATTGCTGGAGATGTCATTCTCCATGGTGTGTGTAGAACTATCTTTCTCAGTTTTGTTCTTTTCATTTGGGAGGGCATGATGATATGACTGCTTCAATGATGGTGCCTGTTTATCATTTGACCAATATCCTGCTTTGTATTTGTCTTTTTTATTGTTATCCAAACACCTCTTCAAGTAATAGAGCTCCATTTGCAGACTGGTGCTATTTTCCAAACTTGTTTCTTCAACACAATGTTTTTTCTTCTCACCTGAAAAGTTCTCAACGAGAGGTGAGCCAACTGGGCTATGTTTCTGTGTCTTTCTCCAGTCTTCTGTGCTGGTTTTGAAATATCTACTCAGTCTTGGTTTGCACTGACTGACAGAACTTTGTGGAGACGTGGAATGCAAGGTTTCACGTAATTTTGTGCCCAAGGGACTGTTCCTGTGTTGTGTGTTCCTAAGATTTTGCAGTTTCCTGGACTTCCTTAATATAGGTGGTGATTCATAGGCAGGCTTAGGTTTCACATGACTGTGATACAAGATCACATCTTCCTTGTGATCATCTAAGAGTTTTGCAATATCTGTTTCCCTCTTCTTTTGGTGATGTTCTTTTTCTTTAGCACGCTTCATTACTCTATCCTGATTTCTTTCTTGTAACTGCTTCCCGGTCAGTCCCATGTTCTCAGCAGTAACATTAGTGACTGCTTCATTTGGCATGCCTGTACAACCCTGCAGATGAGACAAGAGGAAAATTTGGTGATTATAAGATTGGTGTCATTATTAAATGCTGAAGCTCCAGAAACAAATGTCATGATCTGCAAAACACACATTTGAGAAGAGCCTGAAACTGTGAAACAGAGGAAGTAATATACATGCACATTATGTAACATGTCAATTTACTAGCTAAGCAATTTCAATAATTTTTTTTAGAGAGAATGTGGAAAATGTCAAGCCTGCATTCCTAAATACAGGAGAACCTCGTTTATCCGGCACCCGCGGGGGGGAGCGCATGCCGGATAACTCATTTTGCCGTTGTTTTGAGAGTTACTCTTATGGAATCCCCCAAAATCCTTTTTTTTTTTTTTTTTTTCCCCCATCACAAGGAACTGGCCAAGGGCACAACAAAAATGGGTAACACAAAGCCCGCTTAGTTGCCAGTCCCTATAAAGAAGACAGTCAGAGAATAAAATAAAAAAAGTGGGGTGAGCCAATTTAGTTCGGGAGGTGTCTTGTTACTCTTCTTTTGAAAAGATGTAAGTCATAGGAAAGTGGAAAAACAACAGAAACAGGAAGAGAGTTCCAGAGTTTATCAGTGGGAAAAAAAAAAAAAAAAAAAAAGCCTGGGTCGATTAGTGCCGTTGTTTTGAGGCTGCCGTTGTTTTAAATGCCGGTTAAACGAGGTTCTCCTGTATGCCAATGCATGACGTGAGTGGCCCGGTGGTCTGCGTAGTGGTTACCAGACACAGCTCATAGCCAAGAGGACCCGGCTTCAAATCCTCGGCCTGGCGGAGACGAAATGGACTTGTCTCCTTTCGTACTACAACCCCTGTTCACCTTGTAGAGGATATGTGTGTGATGTAAAGCTGTGCAGTTGTGATCTCAAAATCCCGGCAAGAGCTGAGGGTGGCAATCCCTACCTCCTATAGGTGTGGATGTGTAAGTGGTGTGTGTGTGTGTGTGTGGACTGTTGCTCAGCAGCAGTAATGGTCATCGCCACACCACAAAAAGTAGTACAGGAGAACCTCATTTAACCGGCATTCAAAACAACGGCACTAATCGACCCAGGCTTTTTTTTTTTTTTTTTTTTTTTTTTTTTTTTTTTTTTTCTTTTTTCACTGATAAACTCTGGAACTCTCTTCCTGTTTCTATTTTTCCACTTTCCTATGACTTAAATCTTTTCAAAAGAAGAGTAACAAGACACCTCCCGAACTAAATTGGCTCACCCCTCTTTTTTATTTTATTCTCTGACTGTCTTCTTTATAGGGACTGGCAACTAAGCGGGCTTTGTGTTACCCATTTTTGTTGTGCCCTTGGCCGGTCCCTTGCGATAAAGATTTTGGGCGAGTCCATAAGAGTAACTCTCAAAACAACGGCAAAATGAGTTATACGGCATGCGCTCCCCCCCGAGGGTGCCGGATAAACGAGGTTCTCCTGTATATGGGTGTTAGAATAAAAGAATAAAAATACATAATAACAATTACTGAAGGCAAGTCACAAAACAATAGTATGTCAAACTTTCATATTTCATTGCAGTAAATTATTGGGATAAAAGAATGTGAGTAGGTAAATGTAAGGCTAAGGGGAAAAAATGCTGTAAGAGGATGAATGTGAGCAAAAGGAGTGTGCGTGATTTTTTTTTTAAGATTTGCAAATTTGTGCAATTTTGTGTAAATTTAAGTCAAATTTTAGTAGTTTTTTGAAAATGTGCCATGGTTTAGGCTTACAATTTTTTTTTAGTAATGGGTGAGCAATCTGCTCTATGTTTGGGAGAAGAACATTTGTATAAAAAAAGAAAAATATGGTGCCAATTAACAACTGAAGAAAAAAATTAAGAGACGTGACATTCTTTCTTACATGCATCAGTGACAGTCTCAACATGCTACACAAACAGAGGCAATACTCACCCTTGAGGTAGTCAGAGCATAATTTGGGGTCAGTTGTGGCTTAGTACGAGTCAATGATGTATCTGACTTGGCTTGTTCTCGCCGCTTCTGTTTCTGCTTCTTGATCCAGGCTCGAATCTCTCTCCTTCTCTGCTGTACTTTTTCTTCACGGTCATAAGAGGACGTGCTCTCCCCTAGCACACTGCCCACTGTTGAAGGATGTGAGCTGTCCGGTGACCTAAAGCATGAATAGAAACCATATCATGATTAGTAAGCAAATGCAAAATAAGTCATTGCCAAATTGATGACACCATTCTGGTTCTAAACAGACTAATTTATCATGAGTTTTGTGAATCTTGTTTTGCAACAGCACAAAATATAATAGCATGACGAAGAAACTATACCTCTTGTGCAATAATTCTATAAGATATTGACATCACTTCAAAATTACTGCTGCGAAGTAAGCTATCAATGCTAAAGAGAAAACTTAAGAACTGATAATTTACGGCAATAAAATTACATTGAATATACTACTGTTCCTATATAACAGCTTTAATCCCTTTGTATCACAGAGAACATAAGAACATAAGAAAATAAGGAAGCTACAAGAGGCCGTGAGACCTACACGAGGTAGTTCCTGTTACTTAATCATCCTACATCCACCTTTCATCCCCATCCATGAATGTATCTAACCTCCTTTTAAAGCTCTAATGACTCCGCACTAACTACCTGTCTACTGAGTCCATTCTAGAGAATAATAAGCAAAGCCAAAGTCTGTCAGGAACAAGGTGTGATGTCAAGTTTCAGCTTCCTCATATTACTGTAACATTGTCAGCTACCAGTGTACCATCGTCTAGGCATACGCTAACGCATTGTATCAATCAATACGTCTCTTTCCTGACTTTTTCTGATATACTCATGCAAATTTAATTGACCTCAGAATTATTTTTGACCTGGATGGCCTGAATTTAATTATTGACCTGGACCTCAGAATTATTTTTGACCTGGATGGCCTGAATTTAATTATTGACCTGGACCTCAGAATTATTTTTTTCGTAAAGCTAAAGCCAATAACACTAAAGTATAATATCCTTATTCTAAGCATCACTTTCCCTCACATTTTAGTGCAATATCAATTTTAGGCTTCATAATTGTTTTCCTACTTTAAATCAACACTTGCAATTTCATAGGCTTCTTACATCACGGTGTAACTTTGTGATTTCTCCAAATTCTTAGCTTCATATTAAATCAATGACATGCATGTATAAGATGAGAGATGACAAATTTCCACAAACATGTTACACATTTTTCTAATTGTGAGAAAATATGCAACCCTTGTGAAGTGTATTTTTTAACTCAAACTCCTAACTTGGTAATTTTTTTCCTCACCTAATGTATGTTAAACTGAGGTGCAGGTCTGGTGGTTCACTCCCAGATGAGATTCCTTTCATGCTGTCTTCTGTCGTCATCAGATCTGATCCTGCAAATGTACTATCGGCATCCACATCACTCCGTAGGAATTCCTCATGGTCTACATTTCTCATCTTTGGCAATTTTTTGTTACTAATGAGAGTTGTGCTACTTAATCTTTTCTTCACTGATAAATTGCAGTCATCCTTTCTTTTCAGTTCTATTCTTTTCGGCGCCTCATTCAACCCGGCGCTGTCTTCACACTGTATTATTTCATCTATCATTTCACTCGTTATGTTCTCAAAATCAACAGCATCTAGAAACCTTTGGAGAGCACCCGGTTTTCCCTGATTCCTATACACAGATAAAGCTTCTTGCCATTCTACATTCTCTTTCAAAATGCTGGCCACATCCATGCCCTTCTTCTGTCGGCAGCTACGGTTACTCGGAAACCTTTCATCCGATTTGTAATTATGTGTTGTTTCAGGTTCTTGGATGAGATATTTGACTTTTTCCACCAAATGCTGCGACTCATTGATACTCTGTGCAGCCTCTAAGACTTGCTGCTCGAGTGCTGCAAGACTTTGCTTCTTGTCTCTCTTAAGGGGTGCTTCCTCTCTCCCTTCACACTCTGCAATGCTGCTGCTCATCTGATAAAAATCTTCAAGAGATATCCTGCCACTACAGAATTCATCATAAAGTTTATCCATTGTCACTTCATCATAGTTTATATCTGTGTAACTTGGTTCTACAGATGAAACAGGTGCAATTATGTTCAATTCTTCTATATCAAGGTTTTGTGATTTACATTTATTAGAAATGTCTTTTCTTGAGTTACTATCTGCATTGCCATCCAACATAAGAGCGGCTGGTTGTTTCTGCAACAAGCCATCTTCTTTGTAATCATTGTTTATGACTTGATCAAAACATTCTCCAGTTTTTCTTTTTTCATCAGAATCAAAAAGGCTTTGAATTGCGTGCTGATCACCCTTTTCCATATTTAATGAATGGATGGTCTTATTCATTTCTACATCTTTCAATTCTTCCTCAACCACCTCAGTTGGAATATCAAAAATATGTACAAAGCCTTGAGTAGGGACAGTGACTGAGGAGGCTTGAGAATGGCGACTGAGTGCTGTGCAGGAGGGAGGGGGTTGAGGTGAGACAGCACTTTGTGGCGGAGGTGAAGTTTCCTTTCCTTGTAAGGATGGTGGTGGTGGTGGTGATGGAGGGTGTGGCAGTAATGAGTCAACTTGAGTGGACTTATTCATGCCAGATACTACAGTGTCAGTCAGCACAGAGGCCTCCACCATTTGAACAGCAGGAGTCTGAGTCTGGATGAAAAGTAATATTTATAATAATTAGTAGCCAACCTTCAAACAAACAAACACATATCATTCCACTATGTCACATCACCTTATATATGGCTCTATTTATTTTTCAAAATTTCCCAAATATATCCAAAATCAATGACAGACCCTATTCAAACTCATATGATTTACACAGCACTACAGTCACTACAAAATGCTTCATTAAAGTTAATCATCATGTATACATCTAATATCACAACTGTAGAGATTATTATCTTTCTATTTTTCACTAAGCTGAAAAGGAATACCTGAGATGAAAGCCATACCTGTACTGCAGGGTGTGAAGGCACTGCTGGAGGTCTGTTGCCATCAATCACTCCCTCTTCTATGATTGATGTCTGAATACCTGTTGTCTTCATCACTTTCTGTCTCATCTCATAAGGATCAGTATTTACATGTTTATTTTCCAGTTCTTTTCTTCTTATCAAGTTGTCTTTTGATGTCTCTGAGTGTGTTTTCTCAGTAACCATTGCGTCCCTTGACTCTATGGGACTTGCACTGTCCTCCGGTGGGGTGCTTTTTCCAATCAAGCGTCGATCCTTCCGCACATTTTCTTTGATTGCTTTCTTATTATCTATTGGTTTATAATGCACCCTAATCTCTTCATCACCTCGTAATATATTTCTATAATCTCCTTTCCTATACTTGTCTGCGTAATCCTTAACTTGGTCCAGGAAGCCTTTGTCTAGATTTCCTGCACTATGATCTGACCTGATCTGTCCTTTCTTTCCCTCAAGAGCTTTGGTATCATGTTGCCCATCTGTTACAGTGTACTTTTTTGAGACCTTAAGACTCTTAAATTTTTCTGCATGTTTCTTAAGGACACTTTGTCTATAAAAGGCAAACACTTGCTGAGGATTAAGGAGGGTCAAAGCCTTCCTCGTCCCATCGTCCATTGGATGCGAGTCAAAATATTTGGGAATGGTTAATGGTTTCATATCTTCCACCTTTCCTTTCTTAGATTGTAACCATGGAGTTACAATTGCATTTTGGTCTTTGTTTTGATTGTCTTTTGCTGTATTCCTGAATCTATTACTTACTGGAAGTTGTTTGAGCAATAAAGATTTCTCTTGTTTTGTATCACATTTCTTTGAAGAGGAAAGCTTGGGTAATGTTAAAAGCTTCAAAGTCTTCTTAGTATTACTATTTCCTTTAGCACAGGTCATGCTTTTTTCACTTCTTGATGCACTCATTTCATCTTTGGGAAAGGTTACAGGGCCTGACCTGGCCTGTAATGAAACGGGCTTTAAATTTAAATCTCCATAATCCCATTGGCGATCAGGTACTCTTTCCTTCATGCAGAGAGGCGCATTCAATCCTCTTCCACAATATTTGGCTTTCTCATCAACAGGTTCATACTTATTTCTCTTCATAATATAATTTTGAATGCTACGATCATACAGCTCACTTTGCTCCTCCAGGTCAGAGGCGTGCGAAGAGTCTGGTAAGGTAATATTGTCCAGAGTGTCTTCAGCAGGTATTCGGTCTGGCTGACTCGGCGTGGTGTTCCCTCCATCCGGCACGTCAGCTGACCCCGACACCTTGCTGGCTGATGATGTCAATGGCGGGAGGTGTAGAAGGTGACCAAATGAAGCAATGCCTGCGTCAGATGATTCCTCCGGGGCTTCAATGCCGGCCATGTTACTCACTCTCTGGGGGGTGGGAAGGATGGGCAGTCTGCTGGGGACCGACGGCTCTGCTTCTTTAGCATGCACAATGATCTGATGTCCTTTTGAGGGATTCTTGTAGTTAATTTTCAATAGAGACCTGAGGCTGGAGTCCTCACTTTTTGAATAATTATTTTCTCTGGTTCTTATGTAAGTGCTTGTGTCTTCTGGGTCCAATTTCACTGCCTGAGAAGAGACAGGGGATGTTTTTGACGTTTTTCTTTTTTTCTTCAAGGCATAATATGATTTGGTTATCTGTTTGGGTGGTGAGCCATCTTGCTGGTGTGAATCTTGGTCTTCACTCTGAGTGGGTGTTGAAGCAGAAGATTCTTTAGAACCACTTTCCATATCTTGCTTGGTTCCACTTGCACTAGTATTTATGATGCAGCCTTTGTTATGATTAGGAAGATCAATTAAATCATTTACAAAACCGGAATTATTTTTTAGTTTGGTGTCTGGCAAATCACATGGCAAATGGATAGGACTTCCAGGTTCACTATCAACATGTATATTTTCTTTATATGTTGTTTCTCTTTCTTGATCCCTTTCTGTGAGGTGGGAATGGCTCGCGCTTCCACCGTGTGCCACCCTATAAAACTGTTCATCTTTTTCTGCATCTCCATTAGCTGCCACAGATACATACTTACTACCCTTACTACATGCATGGAGGGAGTTCATATTCAGTTCCTTTGTGGAAGAAGCCATTGGGGAAATATTTGCATCTTGGTTCACCTCCACCTGAACATCTCTATCATGAGAAGGCACAAGTTCTTCATGGGGAGTCTCCTCTATAGATTCAGGTCTCCTCTCTAATCTTTCTTCCATTTCTTTATTCTTCATCGATTCTTTACTTCCCATTTCTGAATAACTTTTTTCATCTTTCATGTGTGACCAGATTTTGAACAAGTGATTCCAACAAAGAGAAATGATAACATCCTCTACAGTAAAATTGACTTTCCTTCCTTTCCCTGATGTGTGAGAATCACTTTCCACTACTGAGAGGCAGAGTCGTCTTTCTTGGCTCATCATCCAGTAGAGTAATTTAAGCGTGTCTTCAGCCTCGAATTGCACTGTGGTATAAGCAAGACACTGTGGGAGATAGAGCAGCTTCTGGATGGGTAGGTCCTTGATGACGTCGCTGGAGCTCCGAGATGTTTTCCTGCCTTGTTCTGTATGTTGTTTTGATGATCTTTGCTGTGCTGTCCCCTTCCCACCAGTACCAGAAAGACTCCTTGGCCTACGCACAGAAATAGATACCTTCTTATGCCTTGACAGTGAGCGTGATCTTCTGCCGTGCAAATAGAGAGTGGGAAGCTTTCTCCAAGATGAGCCTGACATCTTTGATTTTCTTAAGTTTTCTTTTTCAAAATGATGCAAAACCTTGTTGCCTGGAGTGCTTCTAGAAGGACTACTTGTCACTTGCCTTTTCTCAGGCGAGATAAGTATCTCACTTCCTTTGGGCAACATCTTTGAATAATCTAAGCTTCTAAAAAGGCCCTTCTTCTCTGGAGTTGTAATAGTACATTTTGTATTCACTGAACTAGTACATTTAGAGTTGACAACATTCTGTTTAGGGAAGTCACTATCACTCCTTGTTTCATCATGGTGTAATTTGTTCTTCAGTTTCATACCCTCAAACTCTCTCCTCCTGAGCACACCACTGAACTCAACAAGGAGAGGAACGGCCGAGGTCTGTTGAGGAAATTTCTGAACATCACGCAGGAATGTTAATTCAACAAAAAGAGTTAGGAATTTTCTGAATTCCTCTTGGATTCTTGCAGCTACTTTAGTTCCATAAGAGGATTTTGTTGGATATTTATTCATACAACCTGAGGATTCTTTTTTCTCCTCTTCTGATGATATACGCTGATTCATTTTTGCACATCTATCCTCATAAAAAGAAAATAATGATGCATACATTTCTGGCGAGGAAATAACTTCTCTTTCATTTTTTCTCCTTTCAAACAAGGCTTAACTTCACCAACTGCTATGTTTGTGCTTTTCCAATTAGCAAATAATCTTTCTGCTTTGTCTCTCAGCAGCGAAGGTATTTCCGAGGGCTGAGGTACAACCCTCGCCAAGGCTGCAGCTACAGCAGACACTGGAGGGGCCTCACTGACAGCAGTGAGGGCACAGGCAACAAGGTCAATCCTCCAGGAGTCATGGCCACATAATTCATTCAGCTCCGCAATCCATGATAGAATTTCCAAGATGCAAGTTTCTTGTAGTTCTTGATTCTGAAATAATGCAAGAATGCAGAACAAATGTAAAAATGTTAATGATGTATATAGCAAATGTATAGAGGCTGATGAGCTGTGATCTTGATTTATGCAATCCTTGTTTAACTAAGTACACAAATACAAAACTAATTATCCCTTACTTGGCGTAATGCTGATGCATTCCTCACAAGACTACGAACTCCCAGGGACAGTTTGTCCCTTGAGTAAAGGACCCACACCTCCGTGACCACATTGTGCCACAGCCAAAAGATTCTCTCCCACTCCGGCCCCTGAGGATGCCAGTTCTCCTGAAGGCAGCCGAGAGATTCCACCAGGCAGCTCAGCTCTTCACCACCCATCACAGGCAACTGGATGAAGTAGTTAACAGTTAGCAGTGTGATAGTTAGTTTCAGGCATCCATTCATCACTCTACATTTATCTCTGTAGATATTACAAAAAACGTTCAAGTCATAACATAAACAGGCAGGTATCCTTATGGAGCAGCCCACTGCCACACATGACTAGAGGCTCGGGTGCAGACACGTGTCTTAATATGTAAATGTTAGGTGGAGCCAATGAGGAGCTCAAGCAATGGTTGTCTACCTAAGAGGTGCATGTGGGGTTACAAGGTGTTAAAAAGACGTAACGTTATGGGAAAAAAATAATATTAACAAAGACGTAGAATTACAGGTTTTTTTTTTTGTGGTCATCCTCTTACAGGAAGTTGCTGGAGAAAACTTCATGAGGGCTATAGATGGAAGAATGCTGATAAACAAGTAGGGATACTAAAATATAGTCAGCATCATGTGGATCAATAAGAAAATAAAAAGAAAGGCGATAGAGAAGAGTCAAACATGCGTTCTGTTAAACTGAAATGTGTGAATTACATAAGTATCCCACCTTGCTGTATTCCTGTTGCAGGGACAGAAGCAGAGGGTAAGCAATGCCAGCTGCACTCGTGATTTGACAAGCTAACCTCAGCCAACCAGCTACTTCCTGCCTCAGCCTCCTCTCACTGTGACTGAGACAGAAGAGGGAAAGTCAGCAAGCCCAATGCAGTGCTAGGCTAACAAATAGTAATCACTGTAACAACAAAACAGTATGAGCAATAATTACCTATTTTCAGTAGTTAGATCAAGAGGCAACACCTCCCCATCCTGTGGCCCAAGAGGACCGAAAACAGGCGGGGCAGGCAAGTGTATGCAGGGTGGCACGAAGGTTGCAAAGAGTGGTGTGAGCTCCTTCACCTTGGCCAAACACTCTTCCAGGATGACAGGCACAACCTCCAGGTCAGCCATTGCTGCTAGTTGTAGGAGTTCATGATGACTGTGAAACTCCGCAGATGTGGAGGTGATGGGCTGACATAGCAAGTCTTTAATCTGGTGTAAAGGGAGGACTGCGTTTGGTACGGAGACTCTGGAAAATGAAGAATATTCATGCATGTAAATTACACAGAACTTGGAAGAATTAAATACCTAGAGAATAAATAATTTAAAACGTTGGAAAAAAAGATCTAGCAAAGCAAAATGAAGCATTCAGTTCCAGCATTAGCTGTAATCTTCAGTGTCACTAATGAAAGGTTAGGTAATTATAGTTATATACAGCACTAAAACCAAACTTACATTACACGAGTCTGATGACCAGGAGGATGGCAAACTCAAACTCACTTACTATGGATTTAACACCCACATCTCAATATGTCTTTACAAAGACTTCAGGGATTCAACTACCTCAAGGGTTACATACGACCTTCCCTCAAATGGTTGAATTGCAAAATACAAGTATTCTGCTCCACACATATTTATGCTGACTCAATAAATAAACTGTGTGTAAGACTTTACTGGAATACCAAAGATTCCTCAGTATTCATCATAAATCATATCCCCAAAGTTCAGCAGACAACATTCTCTGGCTTACTCATTATCACAGATGCTGGCCAAGAGCCCAGCCACCAGAGTCATCTTGGCATCACCCAGCCAAGAAGTGAAGACAGCCAGGTCGCCCCAGCAGCCAGCCAGCGCCAGAGCCTGAGCTGCGGCATCCACACACACGTGACTAGGGAAACCTGCTTCTTCTCTCAGGGTTGACAGTAGGTGAACTTTTCCTTAAAAAAAAAAAAATGAAAGATCAAAGCAATATAAAACTAACTACAAATGTTATCCACATGCTTCAAAATACATTGCATAGTATGGAAGATTACTATTGGAACTCAAAAGTTGGAGGCTACATGAGTTGAGAGCCTAAACACGAAGGCTGCATCAGTAATGCTTCACACCTTGAGGCTGCATTGAGGACGTCCAGAGTGGAGGGATGTTGTGTGGCCGGTGTGGCGCAGGCACATCACGGTGACACCCAACACTCTCCAAAGCCAAAATGCGTCCTACATTTCCCATGACTTGTCGTGCAGCACTGATGATCCACGGCACAGCACTTGGTTCTACACCGTGGTCTGGACTAGATGCTCTCTCTACTGGCGATAATGTATGAACTCCATTTTCACTGCTTACTTTTTTACGGGAAAGTTTTTTCACTAAAGGTACTTTTGTCTCCTCAACCTCTTTGGTCGTTGCCTCATGCCTTATGTCTATCTTTGGTGACTGGTCTATCTTAAAGTATTCAAATAATAGCCTATTTTCATTATTCTTAGCTTTGGTTGCAGATTTGTTTACATTTTTTGGTAGACTAGATTGCTTCTTTGGACAGAAGAGAGACCTTAATAAACTGTCCAACCAGTTTATAAAGTTTGAAATACCCACAAATCCTTCATGCACAAAACAGGCATACAGGATGGAGTGCAGGTCCTGGGCCACTAGTTTCTTGCCATGACCCTTTGTTAAGCAGGTCATGATCTCACATTTCCAGGCGTGTATTGCCTTCAGGTACAAGCCATCAAGGTAAAGCTGATGACATTTACTAAGTTTCATATTTTTCTCACTAAGATCACATCCAATATTCTGTAGTTTATTCTGTAAAATGTTCAACACCAAAACTGACTTCTGATAACTCTGTAGGTTGAATTCTTTTTCTGCAAGTTGAGTGTACACCTTCTTTGCATTTTCATGTAAACATTGCCATACTTTTTTCATTCTGAGAGATATAGTGTTGTCAGTTTCAAATTCATTGTTTCTACCATCAGCAGTGGACATGACAACATTTGTAACCTCTATGTCTGCCAAGACTTGAACTGTTTCAGCTTTGGATAGAGTTTTGGGATGAAGTGGTCTGAGCGCAAATGCTTGAGTGAGTGAGCATTCCACTGAAGAGAGTGTTTGGGTAAGGATGAGGAGAGTGCTAACCATGCTCCTCTCCCCGGCATGTCTCTCGCACGCCAACACAGTGTGGAGGAGCCTGTGTGTGAGTTGCAAGGTGGGCTTCAACATGTGAAAGCAGTTTGGCCACACACACAGAACCTGAAACAAAATTAACAAATCAGATTAGGTTATCTATCTACCAATCTATCTTTGACGCCTACAACTAAGAGCCCACTCAAGGAAATGGCCGCAACAGAAGTCTCCATTTACTCCTGTCTTTGCATGCTCTAACCCTCTCATTCTTCTCTCGCCCCTTTCTCTCACATACTCTAGCACTCTGTCCTCCCATTTCACTGTGGCTCATCCTCTTGTACCCACCGCATCAACTACACTCATACATATTATCTTAGTCATCTCACTTACGCTATACATATGAGCTCTCAAAATCTTTCACTTCACTTTTACTCCATTCAAAAACCATCCCGTTATTCAAGGTTGAGAGGACACTCAGGACAGACAGCAACCCTTGAAACATCCCCCCCCTTGAGTCACTCACCCTCACGTATTGATGGTAGAAGTGCAGCACCAGGAGGAGCTGCAGCTGGTGCTCAAAGTGATCGTCATGGGTGGTGATGCGCAGCAGTGTGGTCGCCAGCCTCACCACCAGCACCACCACTTCCCCTGCCCTCCTTCTCCACTCCATAGTGTGAGGACCACCACGAGACCCAATGAGGACCCAGGCGGCCATCAGGGGCTTCATGACCTGCTCAATCTGATAGAAATGTTGCAATACTCTCGTAAGAACTGGGATGATCAAAAGGTATGTTGTTTATAACACCTATAAAATCACAGCAATCGAACAATTAGGTTACACATTAACTATATCAATGATCTTCATATATTTACCTATGAGAATAAAATAATTATATAATGAATTAACCATTAAAAATCCTTTAGACAAAGGCATTCCTTCAACTACAATCAAGGCCCAACCCTGACCGTGGGATCTTACTTTAACAGAGTTAAATTGTTGCTTCAATATTAGCCACAACAATTCAATTGAATATTTATGTAAGACTATCAGTTCTGAAGACAAAGGATGCTGCTATGCAGGTGGCTTCCCTCACCATTGGGTCTCCATTGTCAGCCGGGGTCCTCTCTGGAGTCCCAGCCTTGTCTGCCGCTGCCACGACCCTTCTGTCCCAGAGACTGGTCTGTAATGGAAACAAATGCCGGTTGAAATCTCCATTCATAGTCTCAGGCTTCCTTTGGTGTACAAAATATGAGTCTTTTGAGGCAAAGGAAGTGATGCTGGAAGGTGGCGGGTGTCTGGAGAAGCACGCCACAGAAACACTGGACTCCTTTAAACCTTTAACCTTGTCAGCAACTAGAATGGTAGTCGACCTTAACAATTATAACACCAAATAATGTTGTACTTGTCATTTTGTATAAAGATCTGCACCTGCAGAGTTTGTGAGGCACTAAGTATCTCATGTAAGCAAGCAAGTGAAAAGTGGGATGTGAATCTACTTTGAGTCACAACTCCACCAAGACTTAGCCACTTAACCTCCTGCCGCCTTCTCCAGTATTTACACCAACATTACAACATGGTTCCCTTACTTCACCTGTAAACCTTTGATATTGTCAGGTGTTCAATTCTAGTCACTCCCTCTCATGGATACCTTCAGATAACTTTCTTAAGTGTTTCAAAACATATGAGGTATTGGTTTATACTTTGGGAGAGTTGGGTGATGAGGTGGTAGTTAGTCCCTGAGTCAGATCCAGCACAGAATGGGCCAGCCTCCAGGTGCTGTCACGAATGTAAGCATAGTCGTGGGTCACAGCTGAGTTGCAGAGGAGGTGCAAGGCATGGGTGGCAGAGGAGAGGAGGCAGTCCACCACTTCTCCCTCCCTGTAATAGTGTTGCAAAGAGGGATATAATGCACCTGCAGGGAATGTGTTCTTGGAAATACTGCACACTTCGGGACATATATAGTTTGTGCCTCTGCTATCAATGCATGTTTGATCTATAAGTATTGAAGCTTTAAGCATTATGGTAGGTATTCATGCGAAAATGCAATGCAGTGCAATATTGTTTATACACAATTTTCTTGAAAAAGCAAACTAGGACACTTAACATCCAACCAATTACAAAACACATCAATAAAATATGATACATATACCCAGTGGCGTACCGAGGGGGGGGGGGGGGGCATGCGGCCATGGCCCCCCTTTGCAAAAAATAATAATAATAAAATATATTGATTATAAATAAATAAATATATATATATCACAGACCATTATATCTACAGTGGTCTATGATATATATATATATATATATATATATATATATATATATATATATATATATATATATATATATATTATATATATATATATATATATATATTTACAAACAAAAAAAATTGGCCCCCCCCTTTTCAATTTTCTGGGTACGCCACTGCATATACCATAACATATCATATAACTGTATAGATTCATATGTTCATAGCAATACACAACACACAAAACTGCAACAACATATAGCATACATAATATTATATACATGAAAATATACATCAAGTAACATCCCCTCTGACAGTATGACCAGTGCCTTACTTTCTGCCTTCCAGTGGGAGGCTGAGCACAGAGGCCCTGAAGCCGGAGGAAAGGAGGACCTGGTGCTTCCTGGGGTGGGAGGAGACACAGAAGGTGAGGCTTGGGGGTCCGCGGGGATTCGTATTTCCCTCCTCCTCGGCCACTCTGAAATTCACATACATATGCTATAAATCATCCCATTTTTCACTGTTGCACGTGTGTGTGCATTTACCTAGTTGTAACATACAGGGCCTGAGCTGCAGTCGTGTGTCATGTTTCCGTTTCGCCAGTCCGGGCGAGTTATTATTATTAATATTATTATGGAGCCCGGGTGAGTTGTTATTATTATTAATATTATTATGGAGCCCGGGTGAGTTGTTATTACTATTATTGTTATTATGGAGCCCGGGTGAGTTGTTATTATTATTAATATTATTATGGAGCCCAGGTGAGTTGTTATTATTATTATTATTGTTATTATGGAGCCCGGGTGAGTTGTTATTATTATTATTGTTATTATGGAGCCCAGGTGAGTTGTTATTATTATTATTGTTATTATGGAGCCCGGGTGAGTTGTTATTATTATTATTGTTATTATGGAGCCCGGGTGAGTTGTTATTATTATTAATATTATTATGGAGCCCAGGTGAGTTGTTATTATTATTATTATTGTTATTATGGAGCCCGGGTGAGTTGTTATTATTATTATTGTTATTATGGAGCCCAGGTGAGTTGTTATTATTATTATTGTTATTATGGAGCCCGGGTGAGTTGTTATTATTATTATTGTTATTATGGAGCCCGGGTGAGTTGTTATTATTATTATTGTTATTATGGAGCCCGGGTGAGTTGTTATTATTATTATTGTTATTATGGAGCCCAGGTGAGTTGTTATTATTATTATTTTATTATGGAGCCCGGGTGAGTTGTTATTATTATTATTGTTATTATGGAGCCCGGGTGAGTTGTTATTATTATTATTGTTATTATGGAGCCCAGGTGAGTTGTTATTATTATTATTGTTATTATGGAGCCCGGGTGAGTTGTTATTATTATTATTGTTATTATGGAGCCCGGGTGAGTTGTTATTATTATTATTGTTATTATGGAGCCCGGGTGAGTTGTTATTATTATTATTGTTATTATGGAGCCCGGGTGAGTTGTTATTATTATTATTGTTATTATGGAGCCCAGGTGAGTTGTTATTATTATTAATATTATTATGGAGCCCAGGTGAGTTGTTATTATTATTATTGTTATGAAGGAGTCTGGGTGAGTTGTTTAATTATTATTATCATTATCATTATTATTATTATGAAGAAGTCCGGGTGAGTTGTTATTATTATTGTCATCATTTATTATTATTATTATTATCATTATGGACTGTCTAACCTCATAGGGAAAATCTGACGTTTAACCGAAAGAAGATGATGATGATATTATATATATATATATATATATATATATATATATATATATATATATATATATATATATATATATATATATATATATATATATATATATATATATATATATATAGTATATGAAAACTATGGTGCCCCCTCATATTTACCTGTGCCCCCCTGAGTGCCCCCCCATTGTTCCGCCACTGTGCTCAAGTTCAGGACAACTTTTTTTCCTAATGTAATATTCACTGAGTTTCATGGGATATATAAAAACAAATTCATCCCTAAATTTTTCAGAGAATGATCACATACACTTTGAATTTCTACAAGTACCAACAACACGATAAGGAACAGGGAAAGAGCGCACACATTATACTTCTGTGAGACAACATAATCCAAGGAGAAATACTTACTCATCACTGGGCATGGTGGAATGAGGCTGAATCCCAAGAATATTTGCTGGCTGCAGCTGGATCCCTTCCCCTTGGCAAGAAATCTTGATGAGGGAGCCCATCCTCGTGGCGATGAATAATGCCCCTGACCTGAGGCAGCCCACTAGATACAGGTTGTCGTGAGTCCAGGTCAAATCACTGACCCATTGTGACCTCAAGGAGCTGGGCAGAGCAAACAAAATATTGTTACCACTTGTGTGTTGTAACATGGCTTAAAAGTAATGTGATTGCTTGGTTTAGTTTGACTGTTAATACCTCATTAACAATGTGAGGGGTGTACTTTACAAAACCTGTATGATTCATTTAATGAAAATCAAAACTGCAAATATGTAAACGTTTTCACGGTTATAACTGTATAAATGTATCACCAGATGCTTTTTATAACATCAAGAACATGGATGTTTCCAAAAATTCTTACCAGGAAATTGGTAGTCTTTGCAGCACCTGCCTAGATAATAAGTATTCAAGAAAACCTGGGAATCCTCTACCATAATATGTAGCCTATGAAAAATAAAGAATATATTAAAACAATATCAACACTTCTTCAGTGATATGCAAACTTGTTAACATCTCGTTCTCACACAGAACCTTCACTTACTATTTATGACTGCGTCTCAGATGGGTCACGGCGTCCTGTATATTGGTTGCCGCAGCGGTGTTGCACAAAGGATGAATATACAGCAGTTTTGAATGCTGCTTCTGTGAGTTCACAGCAATAGCAAGAAGGCTTCTGCCACGTGCATAACTGTCCATCAAGAAAAAGTATTTAAGTAGACATTACAAAGGTCATTCAACTGAGTTAACCCCTTCACACCCAGATATTTTCTTTGCTATGTGACAAATCGTCTGTTGTTAGCCATAAAATTACGAAAGGTAACTGAATATAGCAAATTAGTTAGTCGACAAGGATACTAAACAGGTCATATCTATAAAACATTGCTTATATTCACTAAAAATTGTCTAATGGTACCCAAATGACAATGGAAATTACGTTCTGGGTTTCAAGGGGTTAAAGCAAAATAAGGACACATGCAAAATGTAAAATTAAGTAACTAATACCTTGAAATCAGGGCTCCCTTCAGGTGTGGCAATTCATTTTCTCTCACACCAAGGGCAGAAAAAGACACCACCAGTGGGTGCCAGTGAGCAGCAGGCAGGTGGCCCCGTAAGCCCTGCCACCCCAGGACAAGTGTGCTCACCACCACACAGCAACTCTCCACAAAGGTGAAGCTGATGTGGCATTCCTCCGAGCTCTGAATAAGAATCGTGTACTTCATAAATCTTACTGACACACTATGATTGTTGAAGTTACATATGATCAACATTTTAAAAAAATACAAAAATCTGACTAAGATACACTTCAGGGCACCTCTTACTCCGCCTGAGAGTGTACAGGGCATGCAATGTAATTGTGGCGCAGATGAGACGGTGGAAACAAACACTCTGAGGCAGTCTCAAATGGTGGGGCATTTTAATCAAAAGTTAACATCAGTAAGATTGTAGAGCATGG
Organism: Chionoecetes opilio; assembly: GCA_016584305.1. Lineage (NCBI taxonomy): Eukaryota > Metazoa > Arthropoda > Malacostraca > Decapoda > Majidae > Chionoecetes > Chionoecetes opilio. The sequence goes on from JACEEZ010016454.1 coordinate 333,273, forward strand.
GTAAACCAAGAGGTCACCTGTAAGAAAAATGGACATGAACAAAAGCAAAATCAATGCAGTGTGAAAAGATGTGTGTGTGTGTGTGTGTGTGTGTGTGTGTGTGTGTGTGTGTGTGTGTGTGTATTTACCTAGTTGTGTTTTACATGGCCTGAGCTACACTCGTGGGGTCCCGTCTCCGTATCTATATTTATCCAGTCTTTCTTTCAATTGGTGCACATTATGTGCCGATATCACCTCCTCATTTAGTCCATTCCAAACTTCTACATTTCTATGAGGGAAGCTGTACTTCTTTATCTTGTTCAGGCATCTCCCTTTTCCTAGTTGTTTTGTATGTCCTCTTGTGTATCGACCTTCTCTTTGCTTTCGAGTCAGTAGTCTCTCATTGTCTGTTTCTTGCATCTTAGTTATCAGCTTAAAAAATGTTATTAGTCTCCTCTTTCTTTTCTCTTCTCAGTGTGTCAGTGTGTGTGTCGAGTGTGTGTGTGTGTGTGTGTGTGTGTGTGTGTGTGTGTGTGTGTGTGTGTGTGTGTGTGTGCGTGCGTGCGTGTGTGTGTAAAACATATTAGGGGACATTCCTGCAGCCATGCCATTTTGGAAGAAGCTCCCAGAGGCATGGCGCCCTGAGATGGTCTGGACACCTGGAGAAGATGGATGAGAGTGAGATAACATGAAGCATACCCAAGAGTAAAATAGATGCTGTAAGTGTGAAGGGATGACCCAATGTGAACCCCTTGAAACCCAGAACGTAATTTCCATTGTAATTTGGATACCGTTAGACGATTTTAATCCATCAAAGCAATATTTTATAGATATGACCTGTTTAGTATCCTTGTCCACTATCTTATCTGGTATATTAAGTTACTTTTTGAAATCTTATGGTTAACAATGGACAATTTTATTTAGCGAAGGAAAGATCTGGGCGTGAAGGGGTTAAATGGAAAAACAAAGTGCTGACATATGTGAGGTAGAGAATTGGAAGAAGTGAGAATGAGGTGGCCGGACAGGACCCGCGGCCACCACCTGGAGGGAGTCCCGACGAACAGACACAAGTATAGACTAGACTGAAGTAGAATAATAGTATTTCCATTTACCTCCTCATACATAAAGCAGCATGAGATTTGAGTTTCCTTTGAGTGTGTGTTAGGCAAGGGCACATCAGCAGGACACTCCGCCACAGACCAACTCCCTGGGACATGTTGGGACACAGAGCAGTCCTCCATTTGACACCCCACCGACCTCTCCCAAACATAGACCTGAAAATGTTATCCCTTAGTGGCTGCAAAAGCTTTATTTCTCTTCCTTTAGTCTGAGACAGATCACATAAACAACTTGAATGAGACTATTCATTTTTTCTGAGCCACAAAAAGAAAGCATAGCATGGTGCATGCAGGACTCACTTGCGAGGCCCCCAGCACCACCACCACCTTGGAGCAGCTGGAGGATGCGAACACTTTGGGTCTGAGGTGTGCAGCAGCAGAACAGGCGGCCTGCTCTGCTCCATCAGAGGCCACATTGCTGCCAAAACTCTGAGGCAGCAGGGGCTTGAAAAACTCCCGCACTACATTAGACTCTGAAATTAATGTTGAATATAGAAATGATAACATTGATTTCTTGAAAGCAAATTCAACAATTACAAATTATCAATTAAATATTGAAAAGTTAATATCATATATGAAATAAGTATGAAAAAATATAAACCAGATCAATTTACATAGGTAATGTATATTCTCTTATGCTCAGAGCACAAAAATAAAAATAATGACTTTGATATATCCTAGTAGTATCAAAATGATTACGAAAATGACAAACACATAAGCCGTGTTTTGTCGTCCAAGCACCGTCTTGGATACGAAGACCAATTATTGTCGCGCTTGAAAAAGAATTGGTTTCTGCGACAAAAACACAACAAGCTTGGTAGGAGCCGAAATAATAATCAATGCAAAACATTGCAAACAATATCACAAAGTAGTATAACACACATTTCAGCAAGTGTTATTGGATTGGGCTTCGTAATCCAAGACAGTGCTTGGACGACAAAAACACGGCTTTAGTGAGAAGGCATGCTATTCAAAACAATGAGCAACAATTGTTACCTGGTGGGTTTGTGGTGGGTGTGACCACCTCGGGAATCCCCTTCGCCTGCCGCAGTTGGTTGGTAGCAGTGTGCCAGAAAAAGAGCTCGCCAGAACTCAAGATGCCATAAACAAACACACCTGCCAAACAATGCACAAACTTCAAGAAAAACAAACAGGTCATGTAGCACTACACTACATTGCCCTGTCATCTACATCACACAAGTCTTTCCATCTATCTGAGAGTTTCTAAAAATCATAGGGTGGTAAATGATTGGAATGGACTCAGCAGACAGGTAGTTAGTGCAGAGTCATTAGAGAGCTTTAAAGGGAGGCTAGATAAATTCATGGATGGGGATGAAAGGTGGATGTAGGTAGTGTTAAGTAACAGGAACTATCTCGTGTAGGTCTCACGGCCTCTTGTAGCTTCCTAATTTTCTGATGTTCTTATGTTCATTCTGGGTTATCACACACAACCTTCATGAGAAACTGACCGTCATGGGTAACACTGATGGCCGCCGCCGTCCTGGTGTGAGGCGTGAGCTTGGCCACCTTGGAGCAGGAGCCTGAGGGCAGGTCCACTTCCCTGACCAGCTGCGGCGACAGGCTACACACTTGCCTTCCATCCTGACAGTGGATCATCATTTAGTGAGCTCTAAAAGGAGGCTAGGGAGCTTTAAAAGGAGGCTAGGGAGCTTTAAAAAAAGGCTAGGGAGCTTTAAAAGAAGGCTAGGGAGCTTTAAAAGGAGGCTAGGGAGCTTTAAAGGGAGGCTGGATAAATTCATGGATGGGGATGAAAGGTGGATGGATATAGGTAGTGTTAAGTAACAGGAACTACCATGTGTAGGTCTCGTGGCCTCTTGTAGCTTCCTTATGTTCTTATGTGGAACAATACATCAAATACATGACACACAGCCTTCAATGAATCTTGAGAGAAATTCCCGGAGAGAACAAAGGAATATTCACTAATTAATCGTAACTACTGGTATATGTTCTTGAAACTTGAATTGCAATTAATAATCTGTTGACTCACCTTACCAATCCAGTGTAAGTTAGGCAGCGGTGTTTTAGTCTTCAGTACAGAGTCTTGCACCAACAGCAGCGGGAGATGCATGTTCCTTCGTTACATCTTAATCCTTTGGTAATACGTACTACAAAAAAATAATTACCAAAATGTTAAATTAATGAATAGATACAAATAGACAAACAAATGACGAAGTAAGAACATGAATGATGAAACTTATGTCATTTTGTATGATTTATGCTTTAAATAGAGGTACAGCCAAATTCCCAACATCCGACCTCCAAACATCCGACTTGTCCAAACAACCGACTTTTTTCACCACCACATTGTCTCGTTTTGGCCATTTATTTTACTTAGTTTTTTTTTTTTAGTTTTTAGAAAACATTGATTTGTGGCTGTATTTATGCATGAATTTTACTTTCGCATATACCACTGGCTCGGCCTTTAGGAGCTGCATCTTTTATGTTCTATACCATTTTGTCCTTACGTTTATGGTTACTGTGATATCCGAACATCCGACTATTCCAATTATCCGACCTACCTTCGGTCCCCCCAAGGTCGGATAATTAATACTTAGCTGTAAGCCCAAAAATAACTAGGGTACTAACCTAACCTATCCTGATAAAATTATAGAATCCTTTCCCGCCCTTAGGTCTCACAAAAAGGTTATTGGTAAGGTTAGGTTAGATTATAGTGAGGCTAGGTTAGCAATAATTTTATGTGGGGTCCAGGGAGGGAGTCATTTTGGGGGGCAGGAAGGGAGTATCTCTCCCCCACTTTATAATTACGTTTTAGAGGTATCTGAAGGGATCTGTCAAGGTCTGGAGGAAAAAAAAACAATAAGAAGGGCGGGAAAGGACTGTAGAATTTTACCTTTTTAGCCTCAATCTCATTTAACATTACTCATTTTCAGCACAGTTGCAATAGCATTTCCTTCTCTTCAGTTATTGAGGGCCCCGGCATGGCAACACGTACACACTCCCGTACTGTTCTCCTTCCACCGTCCAGCGAGGTCTGTCAGATGGGGTGGTCAGTTCGTACACAAGTTGTTTCGTACACCAGTAGATTCGTACACCAAAAAGTTGTTTCGTAGTCTATATGAAACGCATTCTAGACTACTCGACCCGCGTGACAACTCGCCCCAGACAACTCGACCTCGCCTAAAAGACAGCTCGACCCACGGAAAAAGACAAGTCGACCCACATCGGCGAAGGCGGAGAAAGCATTTACTATATTTGTTACTGTTTTCACATGTCGCCATACATATAAGTTTTCCATATTGTGACTAATATATATATATATCACATATCACATTGTACCCAATATTTGTAATGCAAATAAAACGTTATATTATAAATATCTATTATCATATCTATTATAAAAAAGATTGATTAAAACAATTAATTTGTAAATATATAATTTTATTATGACATCATTTTGTGCACTGTCGGACATGCTAATTGACCTAACTAATTGCACTTGCCTACCATAACTTTGATCGTTTGATGATGGACGTGTGATCATATTTTTGTATCGTTACAGGATGAGCGTTGGAAGTTGAACGATTTGCTGCGACTTGAAGGCTTCAACGACTCTAATTTAATTTCATACATTTTAGATCTAATTAATCGATAGTAAATCATCGTCAGTAATACATATATATGTGTCTCATTTATACAATATGTGTCGGAGTGTTTGTGTAACTCAATACCGTGCTTTAATAATTTATATTGTGTCTGCTCGTTTTGAAATGTAATGACATTTGAAATGTTGTACATTAGTGTACAACTCAATACGAATATTTAAAAATTCATAAATAGCATCCGATTATACATAAATAAAGATGTGTAGTCTTCTTGTGTTATTGTGTAGAACTCAATACATTTTTTACAATCATGGTGCTATTTCAATTTTTAAAGTAATTATTTCATCTTGTGATTACGGCATGAAATCACATAGATAATTCTATGACTAATTACTATAGTCAATGTGAAGTATATATGTAACAAATGAACAGAAGTAGACTTTAGAATCAGATGCCACTTCAAACAATTTAACAGTATACAGGGAGCCTGGACTGGGGCCACTTGTCCTGGGGCGAGTAGTCTCACGATTGGGTCCACCTGTCTTGGGTCGACCTGTCTAGTGGGTCGACCTGTCTCAGGTCGAGTTGTCACTTGGGTCGACTTGTCCAGGCTCCATATGAAACCATAGTCGTTTCGTACACTGAGCTCAGAGTTGAACTTACACCAGGTATGTACGAAAAAAGTCAAAACCAGTGTACGAAACAACTAACAAAACCTGGGTACGAAACAACTTGTGTATGAACCTCCCTGTAACCTGTCAGATAGCTCAGGGCGATTGTCCCGTGTCTAGGGGACATGTGAAATAACTGTGATTTGTTATGGACACACGTGGCGAAGGTTTGATGTCATGTTAGGCGCGTGGAAGAGGTGTTGCAGGCATGACACTGGTGACAGTAGTGTTGACAAGTCTGTCCTGCTTATTTATTCAGTGTTGCAGAACCGAAGCTTCCGTTGGATGTCCCAATCTTGCTTTCGACGAAGCAAGGCAAATAATAGAATGAATCACTAATGAATACTCCGCTCTTAAACCATAACCCTAAGCTTCATCAGTTCTATCAGTGCGTAACAAGTTATAGAATTAAACAAACATTATAGACGCGTCACTCACTTCACACCGCCTGAACCGCCGCCTTGTGTTGTTGTTGAAGCCTCGGCTGCATCTGCTGAGTATAAAAAAATACATCAATATACATTTTGCTGGCGTTTACATGTAATAAATACATATGACTCATAGATTGACGCTATTTCACTTTTTTTATCCATAAAAAATGTATAAAATTGCTGGATATTTCAATAATAGTCCTATTGCATATAATTCTCTTTTAGACATGTATGATAAGATTTTATATGCAATTCTGTGGACTATTTGATATTACCAGAATTATGTGTGTGTTTGACGTCTGATAGGAGCCTCAGAATGTTCTATAGGCCTGTTTGTAGCTATGCCTCAGATGTGCTGTGTTTGTTGACATCTGGCGCAGGTGTGCGGCCGCCGCCACAAAGGACCTCCACACTTCCGGCCCTTTATGCTGTTACCTCCCCGCGTGGCGTTATTGCTGGCTGGTGAACACTTCTACGCAAGGTATTCACACAGCGGTACTTAGAAACAATGTTATTTACATGTATTGTGTTGGAATAGGATGGTTAGTGTGAGCGCGTCGGGAGGCAGGCCGCGTCCATCTGTCACTCACCTGCCACAGATGGTGACGCGACGCCACCCGCCGCCCCGCGCACCACACCACCTCCACCACCTGCCTGGACCTACTACTGCGGTAATGTAGTGGTTCTATAGCAGGCTGATTACTGTAGTGTCTCCAGCCACATGATATAAAGGGTATAGTGATGGCATGGAGTCAACTGTGACTTCCTCAGTTAGTTTCCAGACAAACTGACATGATAAATATACACGTTTTAGGGGTACACTTTTACGATGGCACCAAACTTCCCTACACAATAGGGAGCATGGTTTTTGTTTACCTTATTGTATTCTAAGAGACATTTTCTCTTTGAGCTTTCCGTCGCAAATCAATAGTTTCGGAGATATGAACATTTTAGGTGGGAGGAAGAATACGTCTACTTGCTTACAAAATGCCTCTCTCTTCCTCTTCTTGTGACCTGTATCGCTTTTGTTTCGGAGGCGCACCCGTGGCTACCTTACCTTACCTAACCTTACCTAACCTAACCTGAACCTGAACCTAAACCTGAACCGAACCTTACCTAACCTAACCTAACCTTACCTTACCTTACCTTACCTTACCTTACCTTACCTTACCTTACCTTACCTTACCTAACCTACACGTAGGTAGCTCGTTCACCCATTACTTTGTTGCCTCTTCTTCCTTCTTGTAGACATAGCCTTAAATTCCTACCTCGGTGTCGTAATCTAACTGATTGTGGTGAAAAATATGAGTATCTCAATAACGGCAACAAAATTCTGTGTGATCCATAAGTCTATGAAATGATTGCCAAGAGATGCTCCCCCATCATTATAAGATTTGCCAACTCATAAAATATGCTTTCTTTAGGTCCCTTTCAAGGCATAGATACACTGACTCAGTCCCACAACAATGGCCGAGGTACTCAGCTCTATATTGCAGAGAAGTACAGCTGTGCGCGAACTTTGCTTTCCTCCTTTAAAGGTTCCCCTAAACAATTCCCTAATTCTTTTTCAGGTAGAAGAAACCCCACCATGGATGATGAATGTCTTTCTTTAACTTGGAATAATCATGCTGCTACATACAGACAGACACTGAACACCTTAAGGAAAGAGGTAAGCATTGATCTCATTCATTTTATCTGAATGGCAGTATTTAACACAGGTCATTCTGAACTCCAGGTACTTGGTTGCAAGATTTGTACTAGTGAAGAGGAACTAGTGTGAACATTCTTAGGGATGTTCAGAAAAAATATGAAAGATAGCGACTGACTATTCTCCCCAAAAGGACACAGCTTAGCTCAGCCAAAGCCGTCTGTATGTAAAAGCCTGCGCCTGAGATTGATGACGTCACGGACGGAGTCTGTACGAGGCCACCGAGATGACAAGTTTACCTACCTAATTATATGTTTATCAGTATAAAAGATATATTGTTATCTTCGGAAAGGGTTTGTTCTATTATTTTATCAAATAAAACCCGTAAAACACACTAAAGAAATCCCCATTATGAGACTCAAGAATATGCAAAATTTAAAACTCTTCACCTTTTAATATTTTTCTCGAAAACATTTTACATGGAGAACATCAATAGAAGCGGAATTTAGTTAGCTTTCCATTGCATATTTTGTTTTCTGAAAAATGAATTAGCACATGCATAAATTAGCGTTAACTAAATACATAACATCATGAAATCGGGTAATTTCCTCCCAAATTATATTTTTTATCAGTATAAAAGATATATTGTTATTTGGGAAATGTTTATTCTATAATACGGGAAAAACCTCATTTAACCGGCATTCAACAACTGCAGCCTCAAAACAACGGCACTAATCGACCCAGGCTTTTTTTTTTTTTTTTTTTTTTTTTTTTTTTTTTTTTTTTTTTTTTTTTTTTTTTTTTTTTCACTGAAAAACTCTGGAACTCTCTTCCTGTTTCTATTTTTCCACTTTCCTATGACTTAAATCTTTCAAAAGAAGAGTAACAAGACACCTCCCGAACTAAATTGGCTCACCCCTCTTTTTTTTTTTTATTCTCTGACTGTCTTCTTTATAGGGACTGCCAACTAAGCGGGCTTTGTGTTACCATTTTTGTTGTGCCCTTGGCTGGTTCCTTGCGATGAAAAAAAAAAAAAAAAAAAAAAAAAAAAAGGGGATTTTGGGCGATTCCATAAGAGTAACTCTTAAAAAAACGGCAAAATGAGTTATCCGGCATGCGCTCCCCCCCGAGGTGCCGGATAAACGAGGTTCTCCTGTAGTATTAGTATTTATTAGTATTATTATTAGTATTAGTTTTATTATTATCATTATTTATTATTATTAGTATTATTAGTATTATTATTAGTATTATTATTACTATTATTACTATTATTACTATTATTTTTATTTATTATTATTATTATTATTATTATTATTATTATTATTTTTGTTATTGTTATTATATTATTATTATTATTGTTATTGTTATTGTTATTGTTGTTATTATTATTATTATTATTATTATTTTTTATTATTATTATATTATCATCATGAAAACGGAATTGAAGTGGAAAAAAAAACCAAAAAAAGTCAAGGAGAAATATAGAAGGTGATGAAGAAGAAATAGGAGCAGTGTGGTAACGTTGTGGTGAGAATAAGGAAACATAAGAACATAAGAACATAAGAAAATAAGGAAGCTACAAGAGGCCGCGAGGCCTACACGTGGTAGTTCCTGTCACCTAACACTCCCTACATCCCCCTTTTCATCCCATCCATGAACTTATCCAGCTCCCCTTTAAAGCCCCTAATGACTCCGCACTAACTACCTGTCTACGGGAGACCATTCCACTCATTCACCACCCTATTTGTGAAACCTTTTTTTTTCCCTATTTCCTTTCTAAATCTACGTTTTTCCAGCTTGAATCCGTTACTTCTTGTTCTACCCTGGTTAAAAGCCGTAAGAACTTTTCCTACCTCTCCTTATTAAATCCCTTTATCCACTTAAAAACTTCTATCAGATCGCCCCTTACTCTGCGTCTCTCGAGTGAGTGTAATTGAATAACTTCAATCTCCTCTCAAAACTAAAGTTACGCATCCCTTGTATCATTTTGGTAAATCCTTCTCTGCACTTTTTCTAACAACACTAATCCATCCTGTAATATGGAGACCAAAACTGAACTGCATAGTCTAGGTGAGGCCTGACTAGAGCCAGATAAAGCTTTAGAATAACTTCCGCACTTCTACTTTAAACTTCTGGTAATGAATCCTAATACTCTATTAGCTCTATTTCGGGCCTCAATACATTGTTTCCTAGGTCGGAGGTCTGGGCTCACCCTCACTCCAAGATTTTTTTCACCTTCTGATCTTTTCAGCGATACATTGCTTATGGTGTATTATTACCAGGGTTTTTTTCTACCAACATTCATAACGCTACATTTATCAATATTAAATTCCATCTGCCATTTTGACTGCCCATCGTTAAGTTTATCTAAGTCTCCCTGCAATATGTTTACGTTTAGACTGTGACCAATAATCCTACCTAACTTAGTATATCAGCAAACTTGCTGATATCACTGCTAATCCCACTATCCAAGTCGTTGATGTAAATCAAAAATAGTAATGGGGCCCCAAAAAAGACCCTTTTGGAAATCCACTTGTCACCAGTCCCCATTTAGTTTGGAACCATTAATTGTAACCCTTTGTTGCCTATTACTTAGCCAAGCTCTGATCCAATGAAGAACTTCCATCTATACCATGAGCCCTAACCTTATTTAAGAGTCGCTCGTGTGGTACTTTGTCAAATGCCTTACTAAAATCCAAATATATTATATCATATCCTTATCATTCTGCCGTCTCATAAACTTTTCCCATAAAAACTCAAAAAATTGGTGAGACATGACCTACCCTTGGGGAATCCATGTTGTGAATCATTGATCAAACTATGTTTATCTAAGTGCTCTCTAATGTTTTTTTTCAATAATAGATTCCAATAATTTACCCAAACCCCTGATGTTAGACTTACGGGTCGATAATTTGACTTTAGTCCCCTGTCTCCCTCTTAATATTGGAACAACATTTTCCCTTTTCCCCCACAATAATGGCACATCGCCTATCTCAACCGATTTCCTAAAAATGTGCACTAACGACTCACTAACAACCCCCTTGCATTCCTTTAATACCCTGGGATACACTTTATCTGGTCCTGGCGATTTAAATGTTTTCATTTTTTCTATACCCTCTTCCACCATTTTCCCCAGTTATCACAATATCTTTGAGTTTTCCCCCCCTCGCTTCCTTTGAACATCTGTTTACTATCAGGTATCGTCCTGTGATCCTCCTCCGTAAAACACTTAAGAAATAATCATTTTGACTCCTACACATATCCTCATCCGTATTTAAGACCTCACCTTGTCCTGACCTTAAGGGCCCAACTAATTCCCTTGTCTTTGGTTTTATAAACCCGATAGAACCCTTTGGGTCCCTGTTCGCTTGTTCTGCTACTTTAATCTCATAATTGTTTTTAGCAAAATCGAGTTAATTTCTTCACTGTCCTCGCCATCACGTATACTGTTCTTTGTTTACCATCCTGCCTTGAACCTTAATAAATGTTTCTTTTTTACTCCAATGTGGTGTTTTAACTTGGTGGTCATCCATTTTGGGTCACTCTTTCTGGACCTTATTTCCCTATAAGGAATATTTCTTTTTTGTCCGTCAATTATATTCCTTACAAATGAGGTAAATCCTCCCCAGCTCCGACCTCACTTCCCCTTCTAACCTCTCTAATTACCTCCTCAGCCCTGACCTCACTTCCCTGTTAACCGCTCTAATTATCTCCTCAGCCCCGACCTCACTACCATATCTGACCGCGCCAATTACCTCCAGGTGCCTTCCTAATCCTTCATAAATTTGGTCTTTCCACCTGACAACGCCTTGTCCTGGACACTTTCTGCTCCTCCATCCCACACCTCTTATTAATAACCTCCAGGTGTCTTCTTAATCCCGCATAATTGGCCTTTCTGAAATTAGGTATTCGATGCCCATTGCCACTTTTAATTTTCCCCTTCCCATTTTAAGCTAAATCTGACTCATAATGGTCGCCTATTATCTAAAATCCCCCCGACCTCCACATTTGTAACTAAATCGTCTCTATTTGTCAGCAAAAAGATCTAGAATATTATCTCCTCTAGTAGCTCCTGATTGCTTTGGGCTTAGGAAGTTATCCGGATTAAAATTTAACAATTCATCTGCATCGCTGTCACCTATGATTAAAACCCCGTCTATATTCCTAAGATTAAAATCTCCCACCACGCATAATCGATATATCTGCAGGCCTTTTTATTTCTTCCCATATAGGAGCTGAATCCCCCTTTACATAAGTTTGGAGGCTATACACTACACCAAAAACCATTTTCTCAGTTCCCTCCGTAACCTTACCCATATAGACTCTATGCTGTCATCTGTTTTTATAACATTGTTAACACAACACTGCAATGCATCTCTTGCATAAAGCGCAACTCCTCCTCCTCGTCTGCCTACTCTGAACGAAACAGTTTGTATAGTAAACCTTCAAGCAACTCCTCTTTTTTTTGTCAATTTTCCCTTTATCTTTAACTAAACCCCTCCTCTCTCTCTTCTTACGAATCACTTTAGTTCCCTGCCTTCTGAAACTCCTCCTAGTGTCGCAAGTTTCCTTTACCCCAACCCCCGTGTCTAAACCCCGAAACAGGTGATAGTGGATAAAGGTGGGGAGGAAGGAACACTGGCAGAGAAGGGACGCTGTGGGAGTGTGTTGAGGGAGCCAGGCAGGAAGGGAAAGAATAATGGATGGGTTGGGTTTATTTATATTATAGTGACAAAAAAGATACTGACATATATAATAATGAACACTTCAAAGTTGCTTGCCTCACATTCTGGCTGGCACAGAACACACATATATAACTTGTAGGTTTAGAACACCAGGTAGTGATGCAGAACACAGCCATCGCCGTGACGCGCTGGGTCACCACACGCATCACCAGGTTCGCCACGCAAACACAGTCAAGAATACAAACACAACTCATGAAACTGTAAACAATGTTGTCCTGTAGTAGTAATGACGTGAGGCTGCCTCTTCACTGCCAGGCACTGCCACTCCCTCTCTCATTCTTTTTTTTATTCTTTTTTTCCAGATTTTATTTTTATTTTTTTATTGTATTTTATTTTTATTTTTTTATTGTATTTTATTTTTATTTTTTTATAGTATTTTTATTTATTTTTTATTGTATTTTTTTTTTTTTTTTTTTTTTTTTTTTTTTTTTTTTTTTTTTTTTTTTTTTTTTATTTTAAATTTCATTTTATTTTATTTTGCCACTTAAGCGGTGTCATTCGGCAGATGTTAGAATCTGCTCACTCCTGATGGGAGTTCGGCGTCGCGGGCCTGGGTCTTCACTCCTTTCTCTTCTGTTTGGAGGAGCCCTTGGTGCTGGCTCCCTTGGCCTCTCTGCCCTTGCCGCCCTTGCTGCCCTTGTTGTCCTGAGGCACGGCCGCTGCCTTCTGCTTCTCAGGAAACAGCAGCTTCTTGAGCTCGGCAAGGGCGTAAGTCACGTCCTCGGGTGCCCCCGTGATGGTGCCGAATTCCTCGGCCTCGCCCTTGCGTGGGAGCTGCACGCGCACGTCAAAGCGTCGCTCCACCGTGGCGCGGCAGCCCTGCAGCACGCTTCTCTTCTCTGCGCTCACGGGAAGCCGCACGTTGTCTCTGTTCTCCGGCACTGCTGTCTCCTCCTTGTTTTCTTCTCTTCATCACACTCTAAGTCTGAGCTATCCTCCTCGCGCCGCTCCCGCCGCCTACGTCGCAGCTTGCCAGCGGTGACAGTGGCGGCGGGATGCTGCTGCACCTTGATGCCCCATGCGGGGTCAAGAGACTCTTCGGGGGCAGCAGCCTCGTCCTGCTGCTCCTATCCTTGCTGCTCCTGCTTCTGCTTTTTTTTCTTCAACTTATCCTCGGTCTTCTGCTGCTGCCTCTCCTTGGCCTGCTGCTGCTTCTCCTGCTCCGACTTGCGTGAGAGGACCTTCCTCTTGGTGTTATTGAGGCGGTCCATGACCCTGTCATCCCGCCGGTTGACGAGGATCTTGCGCACCTCCTTGGCGCAGACGAAGCCCACCTCGCCGGCCTTCATGTGGCGGGTCTTGCTCAGGTTCGATCCCAGCGTGTACACCACCACCACGTTGGCCAGCTTGTTGCCCTTGGCACTGTGGCCTTGCACAGCTGTGCCGGCGTCGTTCAGAAGGACGCGGGGCACGTCGCGCAGGGCCTGGCCGGGCTCCAGCTGGAGGTACACGTGGGCCGAGGGCAAGGCGTCCACATGAAAGAACACGAGGCGCTCCGTCGCCTGCGCCAGGAGGTGGTCGTTCTCATGCTTGTCGGAGCCCATAAGGAGGGTGGCGGGCGGTCCACCACGTCGCTGTGGAAGGTTATCACAGCGCCGCGTGGCCGCAGCAGCAGCTCGGGGGCGGAGGAGGGCGGGGCAGCGTCCTTGGTGACCGCCTTGGGGGCCTTGGTGGTGCTGGGTCCTGCCATTGATGGCGGCGTGAAGGTCTTCAGTTTCATTGTGATTCCCTTCTGCTTCATGACCCTGAGTCTGATATACAGATGAAGGTGCACGCAAAACAGGTAGGGTGGCAATATTAAGGATGTCTTAAAAAACACCTGATTGAACAAAGCCAAATAAGGACAGCAGTGATAGGAAGAGGTAGGAGTTAGCAGCAGCTTGGAGTTATGAAGAATGGAACTTTGTAGGTTCTATTCTTCATAACTCCAAGCTGCTGCTAACTCCTACCTCTTCCCTTCCTTCTTTCCCGCACCACCACCACCACCACCACCACCTTCTTCTTCTTCTTCTCTTGCTCCTCATCCTAACTCCTACCTCTTCCTGTTTCCCGCACTTTCTTCACTTCTATCACCACCAGTGACCACCACCACCTTCTGCTCCTCCTGCTCCTGCTCCTCCTCCTCCTGCTCGTCCTTCTCCTGCTGCTCCTCCTGCTCGTCCTTCTCCTCCTGCTCCTCCTGCTCCTTCTTCTCCTGCTCGTCCTTCTACTCCTGATCCTCCTGCTCGTCCTTCTCTTGCTCGTCCTCCTCCTGCTCGTCCTTCTCCTGCTCGTCCTTCTGCTCCTGCTCCTCCTGCTCCTCCTTCTCCTGCTCCTCCTTCTCCTGCTCCTACTCCTCCTGTTCGTCCTTCTCCTGCTCCTCCTCCTCCTGTTCGTCCTTCTCCTGCTCCTCCTCCTCCTGCCCCTTCTTTCTCCTATTCCTCCTGCACCTTCTTCTCTTGTTCCTCCTCCTCCTGCTCCTCCTTCTCCTGCTTGTCCTCCTCTTGTTCCTCCTCCTCCTGCTCGTCCTTCTCCTGCTCCTCCTCCTCCTGTGATCTGGACTGGGGACTTGTATCAGTGTACTTGTACAGTACACTGTACAGTAAGCCACCGCTCAACCGTTCGTTGAGCTAACACAGTCTCCCTCACAATTTTTTTTTTAAACTAAAACTGATCTTATATAAGGTGTGAATACGGGTGATCTGGTCTGCAGGCAACTGTGGCTCAGACCACATATCCAACTGAGCAAAAACACTTTCCCAAAATGTTTTGGTGACGTTTTGATAAATTGAACCGGGAGTGACGCTAGGAAGCAAAATGTCCTGGTCACTGACCATTAATGACTAATGAGTTGAACTGCAAGCAGGAAGTCAAGGCAGTGAGTGAGTTGTCAGACACCTTTTTTTTCAATTATTCCCCATAGGAAGCGCCATAAGGGAATTAAACTAAATTAGTCAAGGAAACGTGACGGATGCAAGACACCGCCAGCTTCCCTGTCTTGCACTGTACACTGCAATGTAAATGTAAACAAAATAATGATAATATGTCTTGGTGCCTGCTGGTTCCTGGACCCTTCTATAATGGTACTGGCACACTATCTGCAGTGGCCATCTATCTATCTATCTCTGATGCCCTCCTGGAATGGAAATTCACTAAATAAGTGGAGATATGGTTAAATTAAAAAAAAAAAATTGGAAAAGTCAAGAATGGTCGCAGTTTGGTTACTTACAAAAGAAGAGTTGTAATTAGTTTAGTTTATTGATCTCGTACCGCCCAAGTGACAATTATGGTGATGGCCGCGACAGGTGAGTCTCCATTTATTCCTGTCCTTGCACACTGTAACCCCCTCGTTCTTCTGGCGCCCCTTTCTCTCACATACTATGTCCTCCCATTTCACTGGGTGTCATCCTCTAGTGTTGCTGATCATCACTTATGCGTATGAGGACATTGGTCCCAAAGTCTCTGGATTACCGTCCCTCCCTCTACTTGATTTGTTGTGCCATAGACCACTATATCTCTGGACTGTTCACACGACAATGTTTTGAAATTGCGGGGCTGCATAGGGGCCTGCGGGGCACCTGACAAAGAGATATAGTGGTCTATGGACTATCATATAGACTGGTTTATCAGTATAAGGAGAACCTCGTTTAACCGGCATTTAAAACCGGCACTAATCGACCCAGGCTTTTTTTTTTTTTTTTTTTTTTTTTTTTTTTCCTCCCCACTGATAAACTCTGGAACTCTCTTCCTGTTTCTATTTTTCCACTTTCCTATGACTTACATCTTTTCAAAAGAAGAGTAACAAGACACCTCCCGAACTAAATTGGCTCACCCCACTTTTTTATTTTATTCTCTGACTGTCTTCTTTATAGGGACTGCCAACTAAGCGGGCTTTGTGTTACCCATTTTTGTTGTGCCCTTGGCCAGTTCCTTGTGATGGGGGGGGAAAAAAAAAAAAAAAAAAAAAAAAAAAAAAAAAAGATTTTGGGGGATTCCATAAGAGTAACTCTCAAAACAACGGCAAAATGAGTTATCCGGCATGCGCTCCCCCCCCCCGAGGGTGCCGGATAAACGAGGTTCTCCTGTATTATCAAATAAAAAACCGTAAAACAGACTAAAGAAATGCCATTATGAGACTCTCAAGAAATATGCATGAACTTTAACTCTTCGCCATTTAATATTTTGCTCAAAAACATTTTGCATGGAGAATATCAATAGAAGCGGAATTTAATTAGCTTTCCATTGCTATATTTCGTTTTCTGATAAATGAATTAGAACCATACATAAATTAGCGTTAACTAACTAAAAGGATCATGAAATCGGGTAATTTTTCCCGATTGATGATGTTATTTATTTAGTTAACGCTAATGTATGTATGGTTCTAATTCATTTATCAGAAAACAAAATATATCAATGGAAAGCTAATTAAATTCAGCTTTTATTGATATTCTCCATGTAAAATATTTTCGAGCAAAATATTAAATGGCGAAGAGTTTAAGTTCATGCATATTTCTTGAGTCTCATAATGGCATTTCTTTAGTGTGTGTTTACGGTTTTTTATTTGATAATATTATAGAACAAACATTTCCAAAGATAACAGTATATCTTTTATACTGATAAACATATATTAGATAGGAAATTACCCGATTTCATGATGTTATGTATTTAGCTAACGCTAATTTATGCATGCTGCCAATTCATTTATCAGTAAACGAAATATATCAATGGAAAGCGAATTAAATTCCGCTTCTATTCATATTCTCCATGTAAAATGTTTTTGAGCAAAATATTAAATGGCGAAGAGTTAACAGTGGGTGAAAGGTGGGTGCAATGAGAGCCGTACCGCCCGTACATCCTCACACGCAGAAAGCTCGGCTCCTACTGACTCGCATAGCAGACTCTGCTACTGACGTCACGTCCATCTCGCTCTCCCAGGCGCAGGCTTTTACATACAGACGGCTTTGGCTCAGCCCCATCATCATTATGGTATTAGGTGTGGCACATTTCATTCCTATGCCATTTTAGGTTAAACCTCCAGGGAGGATGTTGTAACCTTCTACATTTAAATATGACCATCTAATTTATATGTTTTGTTTATTTTTTGTTCTTTGCAGAATACCTTGACAGATGTAACTCTTGCATGTGATGGCCAGAAATTCTCTGCACACAAACTTGTGCTGGTGACATGCAGTGACTACTTCCGGAGTATCCTGGGAGACCTGCCATGCCAGCACCCCATCGTGTACATGAGGGGTGTCACGGCCCAGGAGATGGAGGCACTCATAGACTTCATGTACACCGGTCAGACAGACATACCCCAGAAAGAAGTGCCAACTCTGCTGTCAACTGCAGAAGCATTGCAGATCAAAGGACTTGGTGTTTTTAATGCCAGTGAGAACCAAGACAGCGGAAGCCGAGGTGTAAGAGAACGTAGTAATGAAAATAAAAGAAAGAGATGCGATCTTTCTTCAACTGTAAATGGTTTGAATGAAGAAAGTAGTAAGAGCAGTACTTCTGAAAATTTGACAAGAGAAGACCAACTTTTGGAGAATCTTTACAGCCATCATTATGCATTCCTGTCTTCTCCAAAACAAAGAAAAATGGATGACAAAACTCATGCAAAAATTCCTGACTACATCAGTGGTTCTCACACACCTGGCTTGGAAAACTCACCCCAGAAAGAGTCTTCCTCTTCAAAAGGTGGTGTTGATCCCAACTCCATTGCATTATCTCCAGGAATTCTCAACAACCTCAGTAACCTTCTGCATCACCCGAACCCAGAGTCATCCAAATCTTCCCTTCCCAGAGTAGCCTCACCCATACCGCAATCTCCTCAGGACAGAGTCACCAGTGAAACAGTCTCATCGCACACTTCCAATGCCACCAAAGACAGTCTGAGGGAAAAAAATTCTTGTCAAAGTTCCGGTCATCCAACACAGTACAACCACAGACGTGAGGGCAAAGCAGCTTCTCCTCGTGCATTGAATTATTCGCTCTCTGGTCTCGGTGCCAGCAAAGACAACCTCGGCACAAGTCTGCACGGCCAGCCCTCGGAAGAGTCCAGTGGGGCCCATGCTGACACAGCGGAACACTTGGTATGTTTTTTGTTTGTGATTTACCATCGAATTGAAATATATTTGTATTATGCATCAATATTTGGATTAATATATTGTAGAATAACAAGGAATGTTGGAATTCATGAATACAGTTTATCTTTAAATCAACAGACTTATCAGTGTGATTGTTAGTCCAGTATTGCTAAGTGACTGTTGGAGTGTGATTGAAATAAGGAAATTGCAAAAAATCTAAATACATTAACAAAAAGGATTGTTGAACATAACAGTTGTGCACAGCTGTTCCCAGAGCTTTTCTTGGGGCACATTTTCCTCCCCTCTCAGCACACCCCTGCTCCACACACCCCAAACCCTCTGCCTCTTCATCAAGCAAAGTTTCTGCACCACACTCACATTGCCCTTATCTCTTTTCTCGCTACAACTTTCACTGCTTCTTGTAGACATTGTTTTATTTAATACATTCTGAAACTGAATTATTGAAAAACTCCCAGAAAAATGTAAGAGGGCACAGAAGCTTACAGGTTAGTAAGTTATTAGTATTATGTTAGTTACCTAGTATTAGTGATGCACATGCCTTGCCGCCTGGATGTCACTTCCAGAATCCAATGTTACGTCTCTTGTTTTTGTGTACAAATAGGTGATCAGGATCGATTAATTTGTTCCATGAAATTCAAAATCCCATGAATGGAGGTCTGATTGAAAGGTCGATTATATTATTAAATAATTAACATATATTAATAGGTTTTGAATATTTTACAGATTAAAACAGAAATAAAGGAAGAAGCTCTCGACTTTAGCAACACAACCATGTCTGAAAACCACCACAGTGACTCCTCCAGCTCAGCCCCAAGAACAAATACCATTGGGGAAGAAACAAGAATGTACCTGGATGCCTTTGCTCGAAGTGCCAACCTTACCTGGCAGCAGCCTGCAGAGGATACTGTGGTATGTCCATCAATGCCAACTAATTCATGTGCATGCATACTTATCACAGACAGTAATTAGCAGAAAATACAAAAAAGTACAAAAATATTTGATATAGTGTTTGACAGAATCCACATGAGTACTACTTTCAATGACACTATAGTCGCCACTGTTCTAATATCGCCAGGCAAATGTTACAGGCGAATGTTACAAACTACTAACTTACTGATGATGCATCACAACAGACTTGTATGTACCACTGAAGACACGTACATAATATAAACTACTGTGCATGCCTCTTTAGTGGTACATACAAATTTGTAGTGATGCTAAAATTTGTAATATATGGTGCCTAGCGACATTAGTGCAGTGGCGACTATAGTGTTGAAGGTACATGAGTAAATATCCTTCAACAACAGCTTGTATGTTTTCCTCCCACAGGAAACACCTGTAGTGGATGGACGGCCATTTGTGTGTCCAATATGCAATAAATCCTTTGCCAAGGCTGCCATTCTGAAGCGTCACCACCTGGCCCACTTCCGGCCCTACGTGTGTCACCTGTGCCCTCGCTCCTTCACCAGGAGGGAAGTGTTGGCCGAGCACATCCTGGAGCACACTGGAGCGGACCTGCGCATGCCGTGTCCGGTGTGCGGCATGACCATCAAACGTAAGCGTAACTTGCAAGCTCACATCAAAGTCAAACATCCAGATTATCACCAGCAAAAAATTGCAAAAAAAGAAGCAATGTGTTAATACGCATTCAGGTATTTTTCTATTAACGACTAAAAGCAATGATTAAGAAATTCCTGAATTTGGACTCTAGTCATGTAATGATTGGATTCTGAACTGATGCTTCCATGACTCAGGTGACTCCAGGGAGAGTTTTGCACTACTTCAAAAATCTTCATAAAGATAGATACAAAATTAATATTTTTATAACGCAAGTTTACTTTGCTACATAGCTCAAGTGAAAAAGATTATTAGACCTAATTGAAAAGCATTACTGAAATATATCCAGTATAAATATATTTTCATAGATTTTCTACTGGAAGCAATCAAATTACTATGAAGATAATCATGATTTCATGAATCATAATTTATGTCATTACATTGCAGCATTCCTATTATTGCTTGGTTGTATCAAGTACATTTTCCATTGTTTAGGTGTAGAAATATTGTTGGTTGTAATTATGTGGAGAAAAGCATGCAGGGAACTTTGTTTCCCTTGGCATTACAAGTGAAAGTGTCATTTATGATGGCTTCCTTTTTTTGGTCTCCAGTTCAACTCTTCCTTGATTTTTCTAGAGTTTCACAGACATTAAGGTGGAGCATTGACTTCAAGAAATGTCATGCATATGAGTCAGGATATGTTTCCTTAGTAATTACCAATCATATAGTCTCAGGTTTTTAGAGATTTTTTTTTATTAATGAACTGTGAATGACATACTTATGAAACAGTATTGGTCTAAAATATTTGTGTCAATGGGGTGAGAAATTAAGCATGCGGTGTATTACATTGCATTATCATTATACCTTGTTGCCTGGTGGCATCACTTTTGAAGGAACTTATTCACCAGCAGTTTGACTGTTCATCCGTCCAGAAGGTACAAATCCATTGCATCATTTGCTCCAAGTTATTCTATATAGAATAAATTTTTGCCTGTATGGTTTACTTTACATCCATATCATTTATTTCAATATTAACAACAATATTTCTGGGAAATACCTTTCAAGTTTCCAGCTACGCATCAGGTTCAGGGATGCTTGAAATGGAGGCTGGCACCATTTATTGTGCTATACCTTATGGCTCGGTTTTTTGTTTTGTTAGTGTACGTACACCTGACCTGCACATGACCACACTTCCCATGAACACCAACACAATCAAAGGTAGAGTCCAGGTGCATGGCAGGTAGTCTCTAACCTCCATCATCATGCAAAGATGGGGGAAATAATGCATGCACTAGCAAAATATAATACGCGTGTCATCCAGTGTAAAGCTTTTTACCAAAATGTCCACCTGTCCTTTGTGTATATCTTTCCAAAACCAGACAAATATTGCTGACCTGGCATTGAATTTCTGGGACCAGAAACTTCCATATGAACTGGCCTTTGACATTGACCATTAGCTAGTACTTAATTGTAGCAACTGTTGTATGTGATGAAAGACAAAACTATTTTCCTTCCTAACACCAAAAGACCAACTCTAGGATAAGATTTGACCGAGTGTTTTTTTTAGATATATATGTTAAGAATATATTTTTATGCTATGTATAATTGTTGGGGTATTTAATTTCGAGTAAGGATTTCAGAAGTTGGCATTATTTTGTGTTCATATACGTACAATGTAAGTGTGAGATGCATAATATACATAACCTCGGTTTGGTTATGTTACTGATAGAGTTGTTTTGCATCATTTTGGATGGATCATTTCTATAAAGTATCATTCATATATATAATATATATATATATATATATATATATATATATATATATATATATATATATATATATAATATATATATAATATATATATATATTCATGAATGTTTAGGGAATTGGCAGGGATTCCCTTCAAACTATTATTTATGGGGAGAATGTTAAATTATTCTGTATTCTACTTCAAAGTACAATAGCTCATCTACCAAGGTGGCTGTAGTGCACCCAAACCTTACTGTGTGTAGGGTTTTGTACACTCATATTAGTATTACTTAATTTCTTTTGTTTGTGTAGATTTTGCCCATGATTTTGTTTTGTTTTTTTGAGTTGTGTAAATATGAACTATAGTCAGACCAGCTCAAGCTGGTCTCGCGGGTGGAGCGGCTCAAGTCCGCGGTGGTGCCACATCACCCCACTACTCCGGCCAGGTCACCACCCTCCTCACCTCATTCATTCCTCGGACTCTCTCTCTAAGAAAGTTTCCCGTCTGTCTGACTGCCTGCCTGCTTGCTCGTCTGTCTGTATGTCTGGTTGTCTATCTATCTATCTATCTATTTATCTGTCTGTCTCTACATGTTGTTTGTCCAATGAAAGGATTGACGTCGGAGGAGAAAAAAAATAGCTCAACGTGCGCGCGTGTGTGTATGTATGTAGTGTGTGTGTGTGTGTGTGTGTGTGTGTGTGTGTGTGTGTGTGTGTGTGTGTGTGTGTGCAAAGCATAACCCAGACATGCGGAGTGGGTCAATGAGGGTTCTGACCTACAAGAAGAGTGAAGGTGAGAGAGAGAAAGAAACGGGGGAACCTGCCATGGCTGAGGAGTGACCAGGAATGAATGAGGGGTGGGGCTGTGTCAGGTTACTCAGCCTTGCCCGCAACGTCGCATGGGCTGCCATGCCAAGTGTAATGGAAGGTAGACAGACTCGTTGTTTTACCATCAAATCGCAAGCCATTCACAAAACCATGCAGCCGTATTATAAAACTAAATGATTAAAAAATAGTTAATGTAACAGCTAACAGTATGACAGAGGGTCCTCGTCAGCCTGTCAACGATAAACGTGACAACACTGCAGTAATCTCCCCACCCCACCCGTGAGACCAGCTTGAGCTGGTCTGACTATAGTACTATTATTGCAGTATTCATGAAAACTGTAGGAATCGTCCATGGTCTATTCTGCAGTTTCTTTCAACACAGTTTTCATTACAATCAATAGTTCAAACATATTTCTCCTTTTCTTCAGTATTACAGCAGTATTCATCCCAGACATCACACTCATCGTCCAAAAATGATTTAACAAGGACTTTCCACACCAATCTTGATGTAACATTATTCGAGAAAGAGATTACGGTGTTTCTCTCTAACATATGTTCTTCCTCCAATGTAGTATTAGGTAGCCTCAGGTGTGCGGCTGGTCTTTTACATGACAGATTAAAAGTACATTGGATAATTACCAACTTAGGAGTCTGAATAGAAGGTTGTATATATGTGACTCTGCCATCCACGGGTTGTGACCTCTTTGGTTACAGATGATTACTGACACTGAACTTATTGTATGTTATCATTATTGTCTATCCAACCTTTGAGCATAATATTCAATGTTATGTTCAGTGTTTACACCCATCATATTATTTTCTGGCTCATCACCTGCTGCTGCTTGTTTCGTGTCATTTACACACTGTGCTTATCTTATCCATGTTTATTATCAGGATATTTTATACAAGTGAAAAATGACCAAAAATTCAAAATGACCAAAACTTAATGTAACAATCATACACTGTCTAACTTCAAGTCTTGTATTCATGGCCGTTGACTGCTGCCTGTTGATGTCAAGAATTTCCTTCCTTAGACTACCTATTTGAAATTTCCTGCAGTTCCTTGCTCATGGGAAAGTCGTACCACAAGCACATGGAAGATTTTCTAATATATATTATTTTATCTAAGTAATATTGTCCAGGAATCTCTGGTCATTCAAATATTACTGGAAAAGTGAAGGAGCTACCTAACTTCATTGAATATTTTGTTGCAATATTCACCTTCCTGCTTGCAATGCCTGGAATGTGATATTACAGATACAAAGTTTTGGGTGTAGGATATCTCAAACCAAGTTGTTTGTAGTTTTGAGTGTAGTATAATGTTTGCATTTTTTTGCTCAATGGTTTTTATTTATATAAAGGGCGATTGTATCTAGGAGCCGAGGTGAACAGGGTGGGATTTGCCTCATCAGCTCTGAACGTAGGTGATAGGCGGTTGCTCTTCAATACGTGATCTCATAAGTTGATTTGTTAATGTTAGACTTGGTGGTGCATTTTCAGATAATGACCCGGGAAAGAGCATTCAAACTGTTCAATGCATCATTAGGTGACCTTAGGAGTTGTATGTTTTGCTCAATAATGGAATAGATTAAAAACTATTTTCATATTTATAACTTATTGAATAGCCTCAAATTTGTAATAAAAATGTATATTGTAAAAAATAAATAAAAGGTACAAAATACTGTTGTGGTTACAAAAATCCCATTGACCTTAGTTATTTACGTGTTCTAAGAAGTCTTGTATGCATTAAGGTATCCATGGGTCAGACTAACAATACAGGAAAATATTCTTTCATCTACATAACATCACTTCAGGCACCAGTCCATCTATTCCAGGAACATCAATGTTATTTTTCCAATAAAAACATTCTGTACAACTTTTCTTCACTTGTATTCTTGAAATCTGGGATGAAGTTCACCTTCAGGATATCGTGAAATCCTTCTCCCAAAGTTGGTTCCACATACTTTGACCTGGGACAAATATGTAATTATTTAGGAAGCATGAATATACTGCATGCGTCTAAAAAAAAATATACCTCAAAACAGGATGTTTTCTAGCTCAAAGTTATTTTGCATGTGTGAATACAACAGGCTGTTGATCAAATAAAACTGCAATAAACAAAAATTTGCAACAATTGAGCAAAAAAAAATTATTGTAGTTGCAAAATATACTCCTAATGGAGGTCATTAAGTGTATCTGGATGACCTGGTTCGTGTAAATGTAGGGGTAGCAACAGGCTGGAAACGTGCTTACCATCCTGATACCTTCCTTGAAACTCAAAAGCTATATAAGTCAGGACTAGTTTTCTGCAATGGGAGCAGATTATAAAATGTAGTTGCAAAATTGCTGGATTGTACAACTTAGTGAAAATCCACAACATGTAAAAGAATGAATGGAGATGAAGAGAAAATAGCAGCTTTTGATTTCAATATGAGTAGTCTATGACAAGTAAATATAAACTTACCCATACATGTTAAAGATCATGTCACTGACTTTCGTGTGGTCTTCCCCTTTAAGCTGTCGAAACTGGAAGATATAAAGTACCATACAGTTAAAGGTGTTTGGCGGACTCTTATAGCAACTACTTACTAAATCAAGGAAATGTGCAGTCTTTATGCAGTTAAAGTTAACTTTCTTCCTATGAGTAAACATAGATGTGAAATGTTACTACATTGTGGAAAGAAATACTAAGCAAAGCTAAAAGCTTAATTCCAGCAAAGCAACACGATCACCACAAAAGTCAAATAATATGCAAGAATATAACTAGTGTGAAGCCTCAAGAAAGTTTTAGTTAAAAAATTTCAACATGAGCATAAATTTTTCTTAAAACTAACGAACTTGAAAGCACAATTTTGTCACCGAAGTTTACCTTGTTGTTGTGTCGAGCCTGATCTTTGGAGACGGCAAATATGAAACACCTCACTGTAGCACTGTACTTCTTGGCGACCTCTATGTAGCGCTTGCGGGACTCAAGGTCAGGGTTGGTGTTGTCTATTACCACATGTTTCCCTTCCTGGAATGTACATGTATCATTATTAGCACAAACACTGATACTACAACCAAACTTAGACCTTACCAGTTTTCATTTGAATAACATAAGACTTAATCCTATAATAAGCAAACTATAATAAGTCCCAAAGAACAGTTTATGGCAGAGAGTAATAAATGACCTTCAGAGAATTCTCCATAAGGGTCACGCACTTCTGCCATGACCCAATTGTGTCCCTGTTGGCAATAACATAGCCAAGAGGCACCAAGTGTGTGGTGCAGAAGAAACTCTTGCCAGATCCAGGAAACCCAACCAACATAACCACCTGAAATGAAGTACAAATCAGCATCAACATATCCCATACCTATTACAAGGCTGGTGAAATACAGCTCTCATAGAAACCATCAAAATAACCCACTCTTGGCATCCACTTCCATTTACTTGATTACGACCAGTAATATAATATGCATGTAACGAAGGTGCGCGAGGAAAATATATGTAAGTTGGCATTGATCTAACGGTGGCATATCAAACGGGGTGCAGTCAGTTCGTATACAAGTTGTTTCGTACACCAGTAGATTCGTACACCAAAATGTTGTTTCGTAGTCTATATGAAACCATAGTCATTTCGTACACTCAGCTCAGAGTTGAACTTGATTATTAGAGTTACGAATCAACATCAGGTATGTACGAAAAAACTCGAAATGAGTGTACGAAACAACTAACAAAACCTGGGTACGAAACAACTTGTGTACGAAACTCCCTGTAACCTATCAAACAAGATCACAAATGCTGCTCATCAAGCCATAAGTAATCACCAAAGATGAAGTGGAATTATGATCCTTTTACTCAATGTGTCACTACCCAGTATGTGCGACCAATGTCATGAAGTTCTGGATGTGAGCTCTTTATCACATGGGAGCCAAATAACTTCAAAGATATTCAACACTGACCTCAAGCTTGTGTTCAGGGACTTGAGATGTTGGAGGATCATAAAGAGGTAGCGACGCATCCACTTTGCGAGGGTCAAAGTCCGGCATATTGAAGGCTTGAGTTTTGGCACCTGAAACACAGCTCAGTTAACACCTGTGAGAAGTATTATTAGCTGAAAAAAAAAACTACGGCTATGTTCCATATTACAAAGATCTAGATATTCACCCAAGAAATGTTCCTCTGGTGTATAGAATTTTAATCCAACATTGAGAGCAAAGAGTCGATCTGAGTGGGAAAAATCCTTCTTCTTTTTCCCCTCGACGGGCCGGCCTGCAGCATCCCCAACATAAAGGCTTTCTTCTAAGTCTATCTCACTCCTCCATTAGCCTGCAACATAACACTTAGTCAACAACAACAACAACAACAACATTTAGTCATAACGAAATGTGAAAAATATCTACTACATAAACATAACAATTCAAAAGATAGCTCCTTACAATAACATTCAAGCACTTCTTTCTGTAAGACCCTACCACTTCAGCACTTTACTTTCCTTCTTTTATCAAATACAAAGCTTAGAAGAAATAAAAAGCTTTGATGATTACAGTGTATATTAGTGACAACGATAACAAGTTGGTTTCTTGACTTACTTCTTTCTGCAAAAAACTCCACATTCCTAGGGCAGGTTTTCTGTATTCACTTTTCCCAGTAGACACAAACACTTGGATGGGAACGCCTAACTTCTTGATGATTGAACTGATCTTCTTCTGAACACCTTCCACTGTATGCTTTCCAGTGGCTGCAAACAATTCATCGGAGTTATGAATACATGATACTCTGAACTCCATCCTCTCATTATGTGTTATATGTTACTATTTCCCACAAGTATGGTTCTAATGGTTCTAAGACAAGTAACTTTCCAATTAATAATAAATGACCCCAAAAATAACATCATCCATCTTACCAATGCCTGCCTGATTTGTGAAAATGACAATCTTATACCCAGATTCATGAAGCTTCTTAAGTCTGCCTGGAACCTCATTAAATAAAATCTTCCAGTCATCATAATTTGTGGCAAACACCTTTCCGGATTGCGTAGTGATCAAGGTTCCATCCATGTCGTACCCTGCAATCTGTACACAATATATTCATACTGTATTACAATCTTATGACAAAGAAAAATCACAGATACTATGCACATTCTCCATCTCACTAATATTTTCAAATAAGATAGATATTGACACATGAAGACAGACATTGACAGACATTAACAGACATACATTTAAGACAGACATTGACGGACATTAACAGACAGACATTGACGGACATTAACAGACAGACATTGACGGACATTAACAGACACACATTTCAGACAGACATTGACGGACATTAACAGACACACATATAAGACAGACATTGACGGACATTAACAAACACACATTAAGACAGACATTGACGGACATTAACAACACACATATAAGACAGACATTGACGGACATTAACAACACACATTAAGACAGACATTGACGGACATTAACAACACACATTAAGACAGACATTGACGACAGACATTGACAGACACACATTTAAGACAGACATTGACGGACATTAACAGACACACATATTAAGACAGACATTGACGGACATTAACAGACACACATTTAAGACAGACATTGACGGACATTAACAGACACACATATAAGACAGACATTGACGGACATTAACAAACACACATATAAGACAGACATTGACGGACATTAACACACACACATATAAGACAGACATTGACGGACATTAACACACACACATTTAAGACAGACATTGACGGACATTAACAGACACACATTTAAGACAGACATTGACGGACATTAACAGACACACATTAAGACAGACATTGACGGACATTAACACACACATTTAAGACAGACATTGACGGACATTAACAGACACACATATAAGACAGACATTGACGGACATTAACAGACACACATATAAGACAGACATTGACGGACATTAACAGACACACATATAAGACAGACATTGACGGACATTAACAGACACACATATAAGACAGACATTGACGGACATTAACAGACACACATATAAGACAGACATTGACACATAAAATCACTCACCTTACCACTGCCCTTTAAATTTTTCTGATACACCAACAAGTCACCTTTAGAAGACTTTTCCCAGACCTCATCCCCATTTACCACGTCTGTCTTCTTTTCTTTGGGTTAGAGAAGAAGTCATCAATGGTGTGTTTCTTGTCCCCTCGAGGCATGGTTTGTTTTCTCTCGGAGCTGCTATCAACTGCTGAGGTGATGCTTGGGGCGGGATCAAACTCTACTCTGTGCTTGTACTCGCCTGAAATTACCTGATCAAAGCAACGTTACTATTATATATTCTTCTGGTTAGTGGTTTACTTAATTGCGATCCATACATTATCAAACTATTCTTGTACTCTTGTGAAATTAGCTACCTGACCACAACAATGTTACTATCATATGTTTCTGTAGTTAGTGGTTTGAATGCGATCCGTATATTTCCTTGGTAACTACCTCATCATACTCTGATCATGCCTGATGCCAGGGGCGTATTTACATCTTGAAACATTGGGGGCTCCCAGCCAAGAGATCTTTAGATTTTTACCAGATAATTTTCAATATATTTATGAGTATAATGAATATAATATGTGAGACACTGTGCTCTACCAAAAAGATCCGATCATTTGCTTAGGATAACTTTCGCAACATGAAATGAAAATAAGATAAAGAATCTGAGTTGGGGTTCAACTTCGTTATTATTTTCATTTTCATCATTGGGAGTAAAACCCTAAGAAAATGAGAACTTTGGCGTGATGAAGCAGTCATATAAATTGTATATTGCCATTGCTCTAAGGTACTGAAATCTAACTATCAATGGCTTTATAACTTATGCTTATATTGTGTGACAAATTAAGGGCTCATTTTGTACTGTGACAAAACTGTGTTAACTCTGTGTCTTGTCCATCTGATATTCTCTTCTTCACCTCTCCAGAAGGTCTTTTGGTGTCTCATTTATCTGTCGCACTCCTCATTTCCTCTATTCTCTCTTCCTATTTTCTCCGTATCTCTCTTGTCCTGCTCATAAAAAGGATGCAATCAGCATATGCCAAGTAACATCTAACCAAATCTCTTGTTTCTTAGTATAATTTTGTGTTGGCTCCTGTCAGAGCTTATCTTATTTTTGTAAGAAAAAGAAGGCTATTTGAGATACGGGGCTATTCATAAAACATTCGGGGCTATACAACCCAATGCCCAGGCCTAACTACGCCTATGCCTGATGCTACTGAATACTTATGACATGGAATTTTCAGTACAATGATAACTGACTTGATTTTTCATTGTTTTATTATTCTCTATTGAAAAAGTGTAAGAATTTAACAGAACTGAGCTTCTTTATATTATAACTTTTACAATAATATAACTGATCCCTTTGTCTTAATATAGTTTTATTTATTCCCATATTGGATTCCTGACTTGCATGAGAAACTACATCTATAAAAGGATAACTGAACTTAGAAATTCTTTATATCTAATCTCAGCAACACAACACAAATTAAGACTTACTTCAATAATGTCACTGTGTTTTAGCTGAGCGGATGAGCCATAACTGAGGTGCTCACTGTTCACCACACTACTGTTGGGACCAAGCTGGCGTGCAGTGACGGTATATGAAGTGTAATCAGCCAACAGCTCCACTGCAACAAAACATCCACTATCAGTTGTTTTCTTCTTATTCTAACTCATCTTACACCCTCCTGTGAGTGGTAATAACAAACCAGTAGTGTAAGTAACATTATTTCCATTACTTTTTCTGGATAAAGAGTAATACATATCTACAATTTTAGGTAATACATAAATTTTATGTTACCCAGCAGAGATTATATTCAGTTAAACAAAGATGGGCAAACTTTATTCCTATGTTTTTGGATTGCAATGCAGGCACTTCAATGCACCGCTAACATACTAAGATTTTTGTTCTTCAAATAAAGATATATTTGGAGCGTTTATCCCTAATTACATGCTGTGTTTAAAACTGCATAGTATAGTTTCTGATGTGTTTTGATATGATTGACTTAAATCTGATCTTCACTTCTGTTCAGTACGAGCCTGAACTGAGGATTAATAGTTGTCTTGAAAACTATTAAATTGCGATGGAAATGCTACAGTAGACCATCCCTATTTAGGCCAAGGAATAAGAGTATCAATTATGAAAGTATGTAAGTGATTAGTTGGCAGGGTATTAAATGACAGGTTGTTTTACTTATTCACTGGGATTATTCTTTCCAATAATAGTCAAATACAAGTACTTGAGCACTACTGAGATGCAACACAGACATGATGCTCCTTCTGTCTACTATAAAATAAATACATAATATTTATACTTACACTTATCATGAGAAGCAACAGCCACCACCACAGCCTCAAGAATTTAAAACAGGTAGGCTACACACTGATCCGCCGGGTCGGACTAAACACCGCAAACCACCAGCAAACCACCAGCAAACCACCCACAAACCACTGAAACTCCCTCACATTGTATGCAAATCCATAGCAAAACATTAATATCTTTCAGCAAACTAACCACAAACCTCCAAAAACTACCAAAAACCACCAAAAACTACCACAAACCACCAAAAACTACCACAAACCACTGAAACTCACCTACCTAACCTAACCTAACCTAACCTTGCATGTATTATGAGGGAGTTTCAGTGGTTTGTGGTAGTTTTTGGCGGTTTGTGGATAGTTGACTGAAAGATATGTGTTTTGCTATTGATTTGCATGTAATATGAGGGAGTTTCAGTGGTTTGTGGTAGTTTTTGGTGGTTTGTGATAGTTTTTGGAGGTTTGTGGTTAGTTTGCTGAAAGATATTAATGTTTTGCTATTGATTTGCATGCAATGTGAGGGAGTTTCAGTGGTTTGTGGGTGGTTTGCTGGTGGTTTGCGGTAGTTTGCGGTGTTTAGTCCGACCGGATCCGCCTGTAGGCTACACCTGCACCTATAATTATACTACACCTACACTTATACCTGTCGCTCACCTGCTTGAACTACTGATCCTCAATACTTAAAGAGACAAGAATGAACACGTCTAAGCCCTTGAGCCTTGACCATTGCCTGAGAGTGATGCAATAATTCACAGATTACTTCACACCCATCTCCACCCGTGACACTCACCTTGGGACTTAGAACATCGCTTGGATTTTATTTTTGTTTCCTTAGAGCGGCCGATCACCCTTGGCTGGTTGTTGGCAGGAGTATTGGTGGGTGAAGGTTGCTGAGACACGCCAACCAACAGCGAGTAGCCATGGTAATGTTTGACTGTTTGTTGTACTTTTGATCGTTTTGTATTTCTTCCTTTTATTTTTACTCTTTTTTCCACTTCCTGTTCTTCCTCCTTTAATCTCTGTTGCTTTGTATTACCTCCTAGGTCAGCCACTTATCTGCTTTTCCTCTTCTTCTTCCTATTTCACTGTTATTGTTCCCATCCCTCGCTGCGCCGCTTGTGGTGGTGGGCAGTCAGCTGACGGGCCGCGTGTTGTTGTTGACATGTTCTCGTAGTGTCACGTTTCAAGGATGTGGGATTTTTTAGGCGTTTTCTAAGCTGTCACCTTATCGTGTCAAGTCACTGTTGGATCACCTGTGTCCTGCTTCCACAGAGGGTAAAGGTAAGTCATATTTTTAGTGTTTTATTACGTGTCTGCGATGTATCTGAGCTGAATCGGCCGAAGCCTTTGTGGGACCCTATAAAAAGTAGAATTTGATTTGGGACCCCAATTACCCCCCAAGGATATTCACAGTAACTCTACTTTGTATCTTTAATTGTTACCCCCCACCACTAATACCAATGACCACGATCGATACTTGATCATTCACAGACTGCAAATCGGTAAAACTGCTGTTTAATACAATACTCCATTAACCAATACTCTTGACATAAGTACGGGGTGGTTGCGTCCCCCAGACCCCCCCCCACCCCCCGCCGCTAGTTAACTAACCTAACCTCTGGGGATTGATTTCATAACATAACCGCACTGGGGGGTTTCCCCCCCCCCACCCCCACAAACCCCTCCTATGTTATTTTTTCATTTCCGACGGTTGTAGGGGTTAGAAATACTGCAAATGGTCAGATCTACAAGTTGAGGACGATATAACTATGTGCCTTGATTGATTGATTTAATGCCAAAAAAAGGAGGGAATGTGCCAGACATCAACTATGTGCCTTGTAATGCATTAAACTGCAGAACCTGTAAATCTTACACACCTTCCATCAATATTATTAGTTGTATCTGTGCTACGTAGGTATATCATACTACTAATTAATGTCCGGATGGCAGGTTCTTACCCTTCTATCATTCTGTGGTAGTTAATCGTCCCGTAAAGATAGAAAAACAAAAACAGTGACAGGGCCTCGGAGGGATCGATTCCTGCGAGAAAGTGGAAAACGAGGTGTGGAGGATTGGTGGCCAATGCCCTCGATCAGACGCCTCGTGCCCATCTTGCAAGAGTCTGCAGCGGTGCGGGCAGGGCGAGGACCAACTTGTATTGTCCTTGGCGAGGACTTTCCGCCGCCCTGACGTTGCTAACCCTAGTGCCCACTGCCCACCATGAAGAAAACACTGAAAATCTTGGAAACGAGGTGGAGGGCTTGGCAGTGCCCCTAGACGTCTTGTGCGCCTCAGACAATAACTTAGCGCAATGATAGCCATAAGCCATAATCCTGTACTGTGTATGTACTTACATAATATATATATATACATATACATATATGTATGTGTCTATAATGTACCGTGACAACCTTACATTAAGATTTGGAGGTAATAAATCAAGAATTTTAGTGCATAAATATCTTTATTCAAATAAGTTTTTAAGACGGGTAATATAAAGCATATTCATTTCAGTATCGGCCAGTATGAAATTCCGAAAAAAACATGGAAATAACAAAATATGAAGAAAACTTATTCTCCTCACCTGTGTGTGTGTGACTGTATGTGTGTGTGTGTGTGTGTGTGACTGTGTGTGTGTGTGTGTGACTGTGTGTGTGTGTGTGTGTGTGTGACTGTGTGTGTGTGTGTGTGTGTGTGTGACTGTGTGTGTGTGTGTGTCTTTAGAGTGGCTGTTTCTATTACTTCACTATGACTAGAGGGAATGCGTCAAGGAGGGCGCCTTGCCTTGATGATAGACATACGTAGCCAGTGAGATAACAAACATGGCCATAGCATAAAAGTCTTTGAGGTATATGTAGTGCCTTATCAGTAATGTAACCTAAAGCAGCCAGGCGATGTCCAGGTCAAGGCCGAGAGAGAGACCTTTAGCCTTAGTCCAGGTCCTCCACGAGCCCCTCAGGCCACGGGGCTTCAGAGGCTGGATAAAGATCGCTGCCGAACACACCACTACCTCATCCTCTTCCTGTGAGTGGAGTGGCTCTTCCTTTATGTACGGATTAATGGATTATTAGTAACTAGTATTGATTTAAGTAACGGATTCAAGTTGGAAAAGCGTAGATTTAAAAAAGAAATAGGGAAAAACTGGTTCACAAATAGGGTGGTAAATGATTGGAATGGACTCAGTCGTCAGGTAGTTAGTGCGGAGTCATTAGGGAGCTTTAAAAGGAGGATGGATAAATTCATGGATGGGGATAAAAGGTGAATGGAGGTAGTGTTGAGTAACAGGAACTACCTCGTGTAGGTCTCGCGGCCTCTTGTAGCTTCCTTATTTTCTTATGTTCTTATGTTCCTCGTCGTCGCTCTCTCACTCCACGGGCGGCGCAGTCTGAGGCCCTGAAGCTGACTCTGCCTTGGAAAACACATCCTCAACATGCTCGTCGTCCTTACCACGCTCCTTGTCCTCCTTATCCACGGAGTCCACAGATTTTTGGGTGTCGAGAATGTCAGACATGGATAAGCGGCGGCATTCCTCGATAACAAGACGCGTGGATTCATCTGCTTCTTCTCTTTGAGCCTCTGCCGCCTCCCCTGCCTCCTCGTCCTGTAATAATAATAATAATAATAATTTTATTCTCACCCGAAGGCATACAAGAAAAACAACAACATAATATATAGACGAGGGAATTAACTTAAGTACTAAAGCAAATAATTGATAATAGCTATTCACCTCTATAATAATAATAATAATAATAATAATAATAATAATAATAATAATAATAATTTAATATCACCCGGAGGCATACAGGCAAAACACCACAACAAGACAAAGAGTTAACTTAAGTACTAGAGCAAACAAATACATAATAAAGGCACATGGCGTGAATACAATAGAGCACATAATACCACAGTAATGTAAGTAAACGTCTAAATGTAAGTACTGTAATGTAACGAACGTGCATGGTTAGAGGTAGTGACGCAGAAGTGTAATGAGTCTTTTTAGTTAAGTCTTTGGCAGATCATGTGTGTGAAAGAGTCTGTGCGGATCATGGGAACTTATTGAGATGACCAGCAGGGTTGTGGTCCTTGTGGAGAGGAGGAGGAGGGGAAGGAGGGTGTTAGCTAGGGTTTGTGATTTATTGATGCAGGGCTGCGTAAGGTGCGTGTGTGTGTGTGTGTGTGTGATATGTTGCAAAGGCGTGTATTGTGTGTTATTGGAGTCATCATTGCCTGGATAGAACTAATATTTTTCATATCGTTCATCTACCACCACCAACCAATCACCAATCACAATTACCAATCACAATCACCAATCATAACAACCAATCACAACAACAAACCAATCACCAATCACAATCACCAAACAAACAACGAATCACAGTCACCAATCACAACAACAACCCACCCACCCATCGCCATCCTTACCCCTGTCTCGAGCGGTGGGTTCATGAGCGTGAAGGGCACCTCGGCGGCCAGCTCCCCCCCTAGCGTGCCCATACTGAGCTTCACGCGGGCCACGTACGACACCACGATGCCAAACTTGTCGCGGTGATCCGGATTGGTGAACCTGCATCGCCGCATCGCCGACGAAGGGAGTGCAATGGGGAGAGAGAGAGAGAGAGAGAGAGAGAGAGAGAGAGAGATGAATTAAAATAAAAACACGACAAAAAGGGTAAAATGGAGATATATAAGATTCAAAATTATGTGAAATACAGAAATAGAAAGTAAAAAGCAATAAAAATAGGACACTTCTCCCCTTAAATAAAAGATGATATACTGAATGTAATATAAATGAAAAAAACTGAAAAAAAAATCGTGATATGATAATTATTAGATGTTTTACTGACATAATAATTGTTCTAAAGGTTTATTGGAGTAGAGGGAATTCGAAGCCATGATTATCTAAACTGCCCACCCTCTTTATGTGTGTGTGTGTGTGTGTGTAAGAGAAGATAATACTCCTTCTATAGGTCAGCGGGCATCAAACAGACGCGTGTGTTATATCTTTTTTTCATAGTTCTAAGTGACGACTGACTTCTAAGCATCATCTTCATAACAATAACAGACTGTCGCAAAACACCCCACACTCATTGCGTGGCGACTGATGAACGTGACGCAGAATATAAAACAGCGTGACACTCCCTGGCGAGGCCTCAGGATTAGTTGTGACTGATCCGATACAGACACGACGCTGCACACGCCACTGCCCACCCTGGCCACACACTTACCTCTTCACGCGGAGAGAGGAGAGAGAGAGAGAGAGAGAGAGAGAGAGAGAGAGAGAGAGAGAGAGAGAGAGAGAGAGGGAAGAAGAGGGGGAGGAGGAGGAGGCAGATCTTTCCATTGCTATAAAAAAAATGTCTGTTGTTACCCATATAATTACGAAAAGTAAGTGAATATACCAAATGAGTTAGTCGACAAGGATACTAAACAGGTCATATCTATAAATCATTCTTTATATTCACTAAAAATCGTCTAATGGTACCCAAATTACAATGGAAATTACGTTCTGGGTCTCAAGGGGTTAAGGCGTCACACTGATCCGTCTGTCTCTCTATGTCTCTCTCTTTTACCCTGTCTGTCTGTCTGTCTACCGTAGGGAAGCATTATGTCTCCTGTCTGTGTGTCTGTTTCTTGTTTTACATATCGCGTCCATCTACACTGTACATCAGGCGTCACACTGATCCATCTGTCTCTCTTATGTATCTCTCTTTTACCCTGTCTGTCTGTCTACCGGAGGGAAGCATTATGTCTCCTGTGTGTCTGTTTGTTGTTTTACTTATCGTGTCCATCTATACTGTACATCTCTATGCCCTTCCACTGTTGTTTTACTCGTCGTCTCCATCTCTATTGTGCATTTCTGTCTATTCCTACACTATACGGTGAAGGAGGTAACAAGACTTAACTATTAATCAAGCTACTTTCTTGTGCATTTAGAGCCTGTATTAAGAAGAATCACCTTTACGAGAGAATGTATTAAGTTCAGTGTTCGATTACCCAAGGTCCTTCATGGATTTAGTTGTCTAATAATCAGGGCCACAACAACAAGGTGGAGGAGCAACAAGGGTGGTTTTAAACTTTTACTTACAAGGTGGAGGTACAACAAGGGTAGTTTTACTTACAAGGTGGAGGAGCAACAAGGGTAGTTTTACTTACAAGGTGGAGGAGCAACAAGGGTAGTTTTACTTACAAGGTGGAGGAGCAACAAGGGTAGTTTTACTTACAAGGTGGAGGAACAACAAGGGTGGTTTTACTTACAAGGTGGAGGAGCAACAAGGGTAGTTTTACTTACAAGGTGGAGGAGCAACAAGGGTAGTTTTACTTACAAGGTAGAGGAGAAACAAGGGTAGTTTTACTTACAAGGTGGAGGAGCAACAAGGGTAGTTTTACTTACAAGGTGGAGGAGCAACAAGGGTGGTTTTACTTACAAGGTGGAGGAGCAACAAGGGGGGTTTTACTTACAAGTTAGAGGAGCAACAAGGGTGGTTTTACTTACAAGGTGGAGGAGCAACAAGTGTGGTTTTACTTACAAGGTGGAGGAGCAGCAATGGTGGTTTTACTTACAAGGTGGAGGAGGCCAAGTTGGTGTCCTCCGCCTTCAGTCTGCCGTCCACCGCCACGCCACGCCTCTGCTGGTTGAGTCTGAGCGTGGGAGTCAGGCTAAAACTGCGAGTCAATCCAGCCCCGGGTACCAATGGGCAGCCGTCTCTGTGAGGGTGACAGGAGAGGCAGGGACATAAGAACATAAGAAAATAAGGAAGCTACAAGAGGCCATTATACACGAGGTAGTTCATATTACTTAATACTACCTACATCCACCTTTCATCCCTATCCATGAAATTATCCATGATTTCTGACGAGTATTCTTGTTGTTATAATGGTGGTGGTGGTGGTGGCAGAAATGTAACTATAGAAGAAGACGAAGACGACGGTATGAAAGGCATAACAACCGTCCCTCTGTTGGGTAGGAAGGCAGGTCATTGCTCCTCTGTTGGGTAGGAAGGGGGTCATTGCTCCTCTGTTGGGTAGGAAGGCGGGTCATTGCTCCTCTGTTGGGTAGGAAGGGGGGTCATTGCTCCTCTGTTGGGTAGGAAGGGAGGTCATTGCTCCTCTGTTGGGTAGGAAGGGAGGTCATTGCTCCCTTTTGGGGTGGGAAAGGGGATCATTGCTCCTCTTTGGGTAGGAAGGGGGGGTTCATTGTCCTCTTTTGGGTGGAAGGGGGGTCATTGCCCCTCTGTTGGGTAGGAAGGGAGGTCATTGCTCCTTGTTGGGTAGGAAGGGGGGTCATCTCCCTGTTGGGGGAAGGGAGGTCATTGCTCTCTTTTGGGTAGGAAGGGGGGTCTTCCTTGTTGGGTGGGAAGGGGGGGTCATTGCTCCTCTGTTGGGTAGGAAGGGGGTCATTGCCCTCTGTTGGGGTGGGGAAGGGGGGTCTTTGCTCCTCTTTTTGGGTGGGGAAGGGGGGGTCTTTTGCCCTTGTTGGGTAGGAAGGGAGGTCATTGCTCCTCTGTTGGGTAGGAAGGGAGGTCATTGCTCCTCTGTTGGGTAGGAAGGGAGGTCATTGCTCCTCTGTTGGGTAGGAAGGGGGGTCATTGCTCCTCTTTGGGTGGGAAAGGGGGGTCTGCTCTCTGTTGGGTAGGAAGGGGGTCGCTCCTCTTTTGGGGTAGGAAGGGAGGTCTTGCCCTCTTTTGGGGGAGGAAGGGAGGTCATTGCTCCTTGTTGGGTAGGAAGGGGGGTCATGCTCCCTTTTGGGTGGGAAGGGAGGTCTTGCTCCTCTTTTGGGGTGGGAAAGGGGGGCCCTTGCCCTCTTTTGGGGTGGGAAGGGGGGTCTTTGCCCTCTGTTGGGTGGGAAAGGGGGGGTTTTGCTCCTTTTGGGGGGAAAGGGGGGTCATTTCCTCTTTTGGGGGTAGGAAGGGGGGTCTTTTGCTCCTCTGTTGGGTAGGAAGGGGGTTTCTTGCTCCTCTTTTGGGTTTAAAAAAGGGAGGTCATTGCTCCCTGTTGGGTAGGAAGGGGGGGTCATTGCCCCTCTTTTGGGTAGGAAGGGAGGCATTGCTCCCTTTTGGGTGGGAAGGGGAGGTCATTGCCCCTGTTGGGTGGGAAAGGGAGGTCATTGCTCCTCTGTTGGGTAGGAAGGGAGGTCATTGCTCCTCTGTTGGGTAGGAAGGGAGGTCATTGCTCCTCTGTTGGGTAGGAAGGGAGGTCATTGCTCCTCTGTTGGGTAGGAAGGGAGGTCATTTTTTCCTCTTTTGGGGTAGGGAAGGCGGGTCATTGCCCCTCTGTGGGTAGGAAGGGGGGTCATTGCTCTCTTTTGGGTAGGAAGGGGGTTTTTGCTCCCTTTTTGGGTGGAAGGGGGGTCTTTGCTCCTCTGTTGGGTAGGAAGGAGTCATTGCCCCTCTGGGGGGTAGGAAAAGGGGGGTCATTGCCCTCTGTTGGGTAAGGAAGGGGGGTTCTTTGCTCCTCTGTGGGTAGGAAGGGAGGTCTTGCTCCTCGGGGGAGGAAGGGGGTCATTCCCTCCTTGTTGGGTAGGAAGGGGGGTCATTGCTCCTCTGTTGGTAGGAAGGGGGGCTTGCTTTTTGTTAATCGCCAAAGGGATGGGTTTTGGATAAATCAATAAAACCTTACTAAGAAGATATAAGACTTAAAGACCCTTAGTGACATAACAAAGGATTTAAACAGAGAATCCTCCAAGATGTGGGTTGATTTGAATACACGTAAAATTAACTTCGCGGAACGGGAAGCTTCGTCTTTCCCCCCTTTCCCCCTTTTCTTGGTAAATGTAGTGTGTTTTTTTGGGTTATTTAAAAAAAAATTTTTAACTTCGCTGATATGCGGCAAGTTCTCTCGTCCCCCCCCGCTCTTTCTTAGGTAACTGTAACTGTAGTGTGCTTGAACCTGTTTATCAGTGCATTGTTTATCTGTTTCTTACTCTGAATATTTTCTTTTTGTTTCTACGTTTACAGTTGTTGGTTTTTTTCATCTTTATCCGCCTCTCTCTCTTCTTCAACTTCTTCTTTTTCTTCTTCTTCTTTATCTTCATCATCGTCGTTGTGATCGTCTTCTTCTTCATCATTTTAATTTGTTTCTCTGCTTTGAGCTTTCTTTTCTCCTGCTCCACCATTACATCATCATCATCTTATTCTTCGTCTTCTTCGATAGTAGTCCGGGGGCCACTACTGGTTACCTATACACGATAACACTTTTTCTTTGTCTGCCTTATTCTATATGTTTTTATTTCAATATTGAAAATGTTTGGGCTGAAATATGAATGTGGTGTC
Source organism: Chionoecetes opilio (assembly GCA_016584305.1). Lineage (NCBI taxonomy): Eukaryota > Metazoa > Arthropoda > Malacostraca > Decapoda > Majidae > Chionoecetes > Chionoecetes opilio. The sequence continues at coordinate 373,299 of JACEEZ010016454.1, forward strand.
ATGGAACCAAAAAATTTAAAAAAATGGGGGAAAAAAGACGGTGATTTTTATTGTTAAACTGACCGTATGTTGATATTGTGAAGTTATTTTCATTTATGTTTTAAAGTTTTCGGCGAAAACCCAAGTAATTTTTTTTGCCTTTTTTTTTAGGTTTTTGCCGTTCCATGACAAATTGTACCAATTCCGCAATAAAGTTCTTATTACAATAGACCAGTTATTCTTTCACGTGGGGACCAAAAATTTAAAAGTAAAACATTATTTGTGTTTTTGGAATTTTGTAAATTTTGAGAAAGTCAAATATTTCGCGATCGACGATGGCCGCCATATAACCCCATGGGACATTAGTTGACAGTGTTAACATTGATTTTTGTTTTCTAGCCATATTTGTGCATCTAAAAAAGTAGGTCTCATTAGATTGTCCATGGGGTGCACGTGGGGTCCACTGGACTAGACTAAACATGTTGGCCTGAAATATGTAATGTGGTTGTCATGGTAACCAAAAAATAACCATGAAGCTACACGATTTCGAAATTTTCATTGCCAGATTTGAAAAGTAGACAAAATTTCCTTTCAGATGGTATATTATGAAGCTGTTACCGCATGGGTACCACGAAAGTCGATTTTAAAGACACTTCTCAGTTTTGGCCCCTAGACTATAGTAACATTTCTGCCACCACCACCACCACCACCACCACCATCATAACAACAAAAATATTGGTCAGTAATCGATCTCCACCAATAGTCTTACTGCTCCTGACCGTCACCAGTTCCCCGGTATTCAATAATTTCCAAAGCCTGACTCGCTTCAATGTTAATTATTGGCCGATTGTAAAGTGAGCTATAGTGTTAAGAGAGTTAGTGCCGATTGAAGGACTGACGCCACTGTAACGCTTCCAAATTGATGTCACTATCAAAGGACCACCGCCACCATCACCACCACCATAGTATGTTACCACTAGTATTTACAACTTTTATTCAGCTCTATCATCATCTCCACTATCATCAAGCAGTACATGTTATCAGAATCGTTAGTAGATAATAGTAATTAAATACCTTCTAATCAAACCTTCGTGCGGCACAACAATAGCGGCTTCCTAACTAGTGACGTCACCCACTGATTACATTCACGCTGAAGTAGTACTTGTTAATATATGCATTGCCATGACAACGCGTTTTTACACTCGTCATTGATAATTCTCGTAAATGGATTCGTAGTAGCGTCATGTGTTAATCTACTTTTGACAGCGGGAAAGTGAGATGCGAAACTGAGGTGTTGGTTATATTACTCGAGGGTAAAAATAGACTAATATTGTTTGCATTGATTTCCTCTTTGAATGGAAGATGGAATACAAGATTATGAAACTTTCAGCTTAGAATGAAATTACGGCTGTTGGTAGGCCTACTTCAAATGAATAATGATACTCGGAACAAATTTAGCATGTAGAATGAATAATGATATTTGGAATGAATTTAGAGCTTGTAATAAACAACTTAAATGAATAATGGTAACTGGAATGAACTTAAAGCTTGTAATAATCAACTTAGAGTGATAATGATATTTGGAGTGAACTTAGAGCTTGTAATAATCAACTTAAAGTGAATAATGATATTTGGAATGAACTTAGAGCTTGCAATAATCAACTTGGAATGAATAATGATAACTGGAATGAACTTAGAGCTTGTAATAATCAACTTAGGATGAATAATGATAACTGGAATGAACTTAGAGCTTGTAATAATCAACTTAGAATGAATAATGATAACTGGAATGAACTTAGAGCTTGTAATAATCAACTTAGGATGAATAATGATAACTGGAATGAACTTAGAGCTTGTAATAATCAACTTGGAGTGAATAATGATATTTGGAATGAACTTAGAGCTTGCAATAATCAACTTAGGATGAATAATGATAACTGGAATGAACTTAGAGCTTGTAATAATCAACTTAGGATGAATAATGATAACTGGAATGAACTTAACAGGAAAAAGGATATAGAACAGAGATTGAATATTATGTGAACGTCATGGACTTAACAGGAAAATGATGCTTTACAATTGCCTCTTTGTCTTCCTTTCTTATCGGTTCACTGAGCGTTCGTAACCGTTTGAAGCACGTCTCGAGGACAGGGATTCGAGGCGCAGGAGGAGCTTAGAGATCCTGAGCCATGAGATTAAAGACTCAAGCGGGATTTATTTATTTTTCAATTAAATTTTTTCCCTCTCATTCTTGACGTTATTTTCCTCCTTCCACCATTCTTTCCCCACATATCCTCCAGCCCTGATGTTCTTTTCTATATACCTCGCATTCCCTACATCCGCATTCGTCACCCCTCTCTCCTTACCCCCCCCACCACCTACCCCCCATACCCCATCCACCACCTACCCCCTTACTTCCACCAACCACCTCCCCTACATTACCCCACCTCCCACCTCCCCCCATACCCCATCCACCACCTACCCCCCTTACTTCCACCCCCCCACCACCTCCCTTTACCCCCCCACCACCTCCCATACCTTCTCGCCTCACATTCAGTAACAATAACACTAGAGCTTAGCACGGCGAGCGTTTGAGGGACTTCCTGAATATAGAGCACGTCTGTATGGTAGCTTGAGCGTACTGACGTAACCTACTTCACCGTCTAATACCACGCTAATACTCTCAAGCCACTCCCACCTCCTCCTACTCCCTCCCCAAGCTTACTATTGCCTCTTATGGGGTGGTTTTAATTTTAGAAACTCTTCGTCCCCATTCCGTTCTTTCTATCCCCCTTAGCTACGTGGATTAGAAGCTGTCAAGGCTGGAAAGATACGTCGTGAAAGGGTATGGTTTGTACGGTTTCACTGTTAATTAAGGTCTGAAAATCTTACATCATAGGTGATTTAAGCTCAGGATCTGATGTTCTGTTTCTCTTATTGGCATTTTCCTATATTATACGAGGGAGGCATATAGTGGATGTTGTGGTGTTATTGGTTAAGTTGTGGGAAGCGAGGTCACGTCTTATATAACAGTCGCCTATTAATTAATGTTAAGAAGTTATGTAATGGCGTAACTAATTAATCAACACAGGCAACTTGCATCGACAATTAGCGGTAATGTAGGGAAGAAGTAATCAGGAAATAAAGTATTGGAGGTAAAGTAACAGAATAACTTAGCCCAACCTAACCTAACCTAACCTAACCTAACCTAACCTAACCCAGCTTTTCTCCGTTGCTCTGTTTATACTTTCTCTTGGAATTATCGATTGATTTCTCCTTCTTCAGACCAGCCGTCGAGGATTGCACCATCAATATGAATGAAATGAATGAATGAATGAAATGAATGCCGAACGAAACCAACGATCCCTACACTCTTAGAAAAGAAGGGCAGGAAAAGGGTAGAAAAAGGGTGTTTGTAGTGATGAAATACTGCTACCCTTTTTCTACCCTTACAAATATACCCTTTTGCAACCCTAAATATACCCTTTTCCAACCGCAAATATACCCTTTCTCAACCCTCTCATCTAAAAAGGGTAGATAAAGGGTAGATGAAGGGTATAATCGGCAGCATCTACCCTCCAGCCTGGACATAGGGTATAAAAAGGGTAGTGATGGTGCGATGTAACAGTTCTACCCTTAATATACCCCTTATTTCTGAGAGTGTAGTCAGATTTGCATATAGTATCACTACGTATATATAACTGCTGGGATGGCGAAGGGAAAAGGAAAAAGCAAAAGGAAAAGTCGGAGAGAGTTGTCCTTAATTAATGACATCTTCTTTGTAAAGGAACGAACTGCTTCAAGCCAAGATGTATAAAAGATAGTAAGATAGTATTGACGAAACTTACACATTACCATGGCTTTGGGTACGTTACGTTAGCTGGAGGAGGAAAGTCATTAATAATAAGTATAAGTATAAGCCTGTATAAGTAACCCACCTGTGGAATAATTACTTTAATATCTCTCTCTCTCTCTCTCTCTCTCTCTCTCTCTCTCTCTCTCTCTCTCTCTCTCTCTCTCTCTCTCTCTCTCTCTCTCTCTCTCTCTCTCTCTCTCTCTCACGCCTCCTTCCTTCCCTCCTTCCCCACAACCCTCCATTCCCCCTTTTCTCAATAGGTAACACTTTCCTCCTCAAATTTCTACTAAAAGCGGTAAAGTTAATTGAAATTTGACACTCTCTCTCTCTCTCTCTCTCTCTCTCTCTCTCTCTCTCTCTCTCTCTCTCTCTCTCTCTCTCTCTCTCTCTCTCTCTCTCTCTCTCTCTCTCTCTCTCTCTCTCTCTCTCACACACATACATACTCTCTATATCTATATCTATATCTCTATCTCTCTATCTATCTATCTCTCCACGTACTGTGACTCAATAGTGGCGACGGTGTTCCTGACGTGGCCGGCGGGACCCAGGGACACCTCGACCAGCTGCACCACGCTCACCTTGACCTTCTTGACCTGCTTGTTGGACTGATTGGACACCGTCACTCCCACCCTGACAGACTCCTCGTGGTAGTAGATCTGAGGGTGGAGAGAGAGAGGGTGTAGAGGAGAGCAAGCAGGGTGGAGGAGGGCAAGGCAAGGGAATGAGTGGCGTGCATATCAGGGTGAAGGAAGGAAGGAGAGAGAGAGAGAGAGAGAGAGAGAGAGAGAGAGAGAGAGAGAGAGAGAGAGAGAGAGAGAGAGAGAGAGAGAGAGAGAGAGATTAAAGTAATTATTCCACAGGTGGGTTGCTTATACAGGCAAGAGCTCGCGTCAGCCATAGTGTTGACAAATTATTAACAACAAGAGAGAGAGAGAGAGAGAGAGAGAGAGAGAGAGAGAGAGAGAGAGAGAGAGAGAGAGAGAGAGAGAGAGAGAGAGAGAGATCATATATGCTATAGAGTTCTTATTATACTCGGCCAGAACATATTGTCATGTTGTGATGTATATTTATATAGAAAAAAAGTGTTTGTTAACGTATAGCCTTGTGGCGATGACTATGGATGGTGGTGGTGGTGAGAAAGTAGTTGTTATGAATGAAGGTGGAGAGTGGTGGTGGTAGTAGTGAGTGGTGGTGAGTGGTGGTAGTGATGGTGGTGGTGGTGGTGGTAGGGATATAATGAGGTAGAATGAGTCAGCTGGATGGTTGATATCGTGATCATCATACTTATCACGTCCCACTGGTAAAAAGTGTTTAAGCTATGAAAGACAGACAGACAGACAGACACACAACAAACAGAAAATATATAGGACATTATAGGGTTAGCCCAAAGACTACTCTATACAATATAGAGTAGTCTTTGATTAGCAATAAAGCACATACGGATCAACAGCAATAACAATAACAACACGTTACTACTTCTGCCTTACATGCAAAATATTAGAAAAATATTCTACATATATAAATTCTAGGAGTATCTAAATTAGGTCCTTATATATTTTCCTTTACTCTCGTTAATGCTCATCTAATAATTATTCACCAGACCTCATTACATTAAGCTAAATGCCGGAGGACGGATCTAATCAGTTTGAAGTAGTTCCAAGCTCTCTTTTGCTCCACCTTCTCTCTAACGGAGAAAAGCAAAAGGACCGCTACACACACACACACACACACACCGATAGTTTCAGTTATCAGTCTATCATATTATACCATCTAAGTAATTCATTGTGTTATGTTTGCTAGTATAAAGAAAGACCTATTACACATGAAGACAATCAGCATACGTGAATCAACAGCTTTAACCCCTCATACCATCTATTATATATTATCCTTCTACACATATTTATACACCTCCTATTATATATATACACACCCTTATCCTTACACCCTCCCATAGTCACCCTTACTATAACCTATGTACCCTTACGACCTATACGCTAAGTCTGTTTCACGCATCCTCTACACTACACTGTTTATGTACCTATTCTTATCTACCCTCCTTGCTCCTAGACGTATCGACCCGGGAAGCATTAGGATGAGTGTTAACCTGGCCATGTAAGGAGAGAAGCCCCTCATTGGTTTCAACGCCGCACTAAGGTCGCTCGCTTTGTATTCCCTGTGCAACAAGGTACAAATAGGTGTTTTTAGCGTTGTCCTTCACAGTACGTTTGGCTTCCCTTGAGTGGTTGCTGTAATGCCTCTTTGTACTAATTCTAACAATGTTTCGCTAATTACTATAGGTGAAGGAGAGGAAAAGGTGCAACGGTGATGAGAAAATTTAAGACCATAAGAAAATAAGGAAGCTACGAGAGGCCGCGAAACCTACACGTGGTAATTCCTGTTACTTAACACTAGGGTATCTATATATAGAGTGTAACGCCATTCATAGGCCCTATGTTAAACGCTACTGCATGGGCGCCATCTTAGCGCCAGGGCCTCTTCGTTCACTCTAGACCCGGGGAAGTTCTCAAGGCATGACCCCGCAGTATATCATGGTATACATGTATAAAGGATATACTGTTATCTTCGGAAATGCTTGTTCTATAAGATTATCACATAAAACATAGTAAAACACATTAAATAAAGGTCATTATGAGACTGAAGAAATATGATGAACTTAACATTCACTTAAAACTCGTCGTCATGTAAAACTTTGTGGGACAGCTTATAAGACGGAAGATATCAATAGAGGCAGAATTTTATTAGCTTTCCATTGCTATATTTCATTTTCTGATAAATGCAGTAGTATCATGTATAAATTAACGTTAACTAAATAAATCGCGGCGGCGCATCGACCGCTCTCTCTCTCT
>JACEEZ010016454.1:385000-400000 GCA_016584305.1 Chionoecetes opilio
AGGATATTTAGGCCTGAGAAGGAAATTTCTAAGGAAACCAAAAATCTAAGGAAATCCTAGGAAATCCATTTTTTTCTGACATGTTAAAATTTGTGTGTATTTAAAATGTATTTACAAATGTATTTAAATACAATTGATGTATTTAGTATTTAGTATTTAAATACATTTGTAAAATGTATTTAGTATTTAGTATTTAAATACATTTCTCCCATGTATTTAGTATTTAGTATTTAAATACATTCGATGTATTTAGTGCCCAGCTCTGGGTAGAGGAGAATGAGGGGAGGAGGAAAGAGAACAAAAGCAAGGACGGTGAAAATAAGGACGAGGAAGATGAGAACTACGTAAGAGGATGACGAGAATGAGATGACGAGAACGAGGAAGGAGACAGGGAAAAGAGGAATAAAGACGAAGGAGAAGACAGGAAAGAGAAGAATTAAGACGAAGACAGGAAAAAGAAAAACGAAGACAAGAACATGGAGGAAGACAGGAAAAAAAGAGGAATATAGACGAGGACAAAGACGAAGAAGAAGAGAGGAAAGAAGAATAAAGACGAGGACCAAGATAAAGAAGACAAGGACGAGGAAGAAGACAGGAAAAAAATAAGAAGAAAGACGAGACAAAGACGAAGACGACAGGAAAGAGATGAACGAAGACGAGAACAAAGACAAAAAATAAAACAAGAAAGAGAGGTACTACAAAGACAGTACGAGAGGAGGACACTTACCTGCCTGTCGAGAGCCACCTGCAGATGTAGCTTGCCCGGGGAGAGCAGGAACTCCTTGGTGCACGAGGCCATGGGTTTGCGTCCCTGCTTGGCCGGGGCGTACTGGAACCTCCTGCAGAAGGGAAGGGTGAAGGGCGTTACTCCTGTGTGTCTTGAGAGAGGCGTTACAGGGAGCTATGCGTGTCTTGGAACCCTCTGTAGCAGGCGAAGAAGGAGGAAAAGGAAGGTTGCTACTTATATGAGCTTTAAATAGAGCTGTGTATGTACTGAAACCTCCTGAAGAAGGGAAGGGTGAAGGGCGTTACTCCTTTGTGTCTTTAGAGAGGCGTTACATGGAGCTATGCGTGTCTTGGAACCCTCTGTAGCAGGCGAAGAAGGAGGAAAAGGAAGGTTGCTACTTATATGAGCTTTAAATAGAGCTGTGTATGTACTAGAACCTCCTGAAGAAGGGAAGGGTGAAGGGCGTTACTCCTGTGTGTCTTTAGAGAGGCGTTACATGGAGCTATGCGTGTCTTGGAACCCTCCGTGGCAGACGAAGAAAACAGGAAAGAGAAGAATAAAGGGGACAAAGACGAAGAAAAAGAAGACAAGAAAGTGTTTAATGAAGACGAGGATGAGGAAGAAAAAAGGAAAAATAGAAAAGGAAGGTTGCTATCTATATAAGCTTTAAATAGAGCTGTGTATGTACTGGAATTTCCTGAAGGCGAAGAAGGGACATCACATTAACCCCTTGAGGACCAGAACGTAATTTTCATTGTAATTTGACTGCCATTAAACGATTTTAATAGATATAAGCAATATTTTATAGATATGACGTGTTTAGTATCCTTGTCCACTAGCTAATTTGGTATATAAAGTCACTTTTCGTAATTTTATGGCTAACAAAGTAACAGCAGACGATTTTATATAGCAAAAGAAAGAGCTGGGCGTGAAGGGGTTGTGGTAGACATTATGTGATTTACCTACAAACATTCACGTAACGCAGAGGGCCTCACATACTTTTACTTCCCTTCCCTTTCACTGATAAACCCAAGGAGACGTATATAGGTAGTGATCGTTAGCTGCACAGTCTAAATCAGATGTCTCCTCCTAACAGACAGGCCTTGTGATGTGCGAGCTAATGGCGTGACAGCTGGTGAAATAATTAACAAGGGTGAAGGTAAACGAGGAGGAGGAAAGGAAAAGTGAGTGACAGACGGAGTACAAAGGTGGCAAAGTAACAGGTGAAGAGGCGACCATTTGGAGGAGTTACTGAAGAGGACGGAACAAATTTATTCACATGGGACTTTTATACGGATCTCAAACATAATTTTTCCTCCTTTCCTTACTCCTTTCTGTCCCTTTCATCCTTTCCTCCATCCATCTGTCCAGTCGACCAAATGCTACGCGCAATAATAATAGTGGTAAAAATATAATAATAATGGTGATAATAATAACAAAAAATACGAATGCATAATAGTCTTGGGAGCTAGTTAAACCTGGCAAGACGTCACCGCAGAGTTTTCACCCGCATACTTGTTTCTCTGTGGCGACGCTCACCCCGCGCGAGAGCTTCATTTTAAAGCGAAGGCCGAGCTTCAAGTTAAGTAGTTGACATTTCTTCCTTGTTCTCTCTTGGCTCACGCCCCCTTAGGTAATTACCCACGCCCCCCAGGTTCAGAACCGCTGCTCTTAGACCTATCTGAGAAAGTTAAAATACCCCGAGATATAACACGATAACCTCAAGAAAAGTTTGTTATGCTACTTATAGGTACTAAATAACCCCTTTTACCCTCCCAGCCTCCCTCCCTCCCTCCCTCCATTACCACCCTCCCTCCCTCTCTTCCTCCCTCCCTCCCTCCCTTCCTCCATTACCACCCTCCCTCCCTCTCTCCCTCCCTCCCTCCCTCCCTCCCTCCCTCCCTCCATTACCACCCTCTCCCTCTCTCCCTCCCGCTCGCCTATATACCTGATACAGTCACTCACCTGATAAGCAGTCGGACACAGGAGCGCCGCTGAGGCTGGTCTTCTGCGTTGGTTCCTAAGAAGATCCTCAGCTCCCACTGCACCCCGCAAGGCCGCCCCGTCTCCTCCTTACCTGCCAACACACGCACAGTCACACACACACACACACACACACACACACACACACACACACACACACACACACACACACCTGGATGCTCTTATGACTCTTATGTCCTTATTCTCCTTCCCCACCTCCCTATTCAGAAGTCAATTATAAGTAATCTTACAATGCTGAGTTCAATCTCTCTCTCTCTCTCTCTCTCTCTCTCTCTCTCTCTCTCTCTCTCTCTCTCTCTCTCTCTCTCTCTCTCTCTCTCTCTCTCTCTCTCTCTCTCTCTCTCTCTCTCTCTCAATGACAGATCACGCTCGTATAACAAGGGATCTCACAATGGGACTATAGGGAGAGCAATCATCCTAATACGATCTTAATTAATCTAATATGAATGAATGTTACCCTCGGCTGGCGTTTAATCCCTCTGCCTTCCCTCTTCGATCCTTGGTCCCGCTTTAACCATAACAAACATGCATCTTGTAGTCTTCTTGGTGGATCCAGCCACGTGATTCATTTGTTTTTGTTATTTAGTTTATATTCTTTTCTGCGACTATTTTTTCCTTTAGCCGCTTTTTATTTTAATCATTAAATCTGTATCTTTACCTTACACACACACACACACACACACACACACACACACACACACACACACACACACACACACACACACATCACCCACACACACAGTCACACACCACACACACACACACACACACACACACACACACGCACACGCACCCCCCCCCACACACACACACAGTCACACACACACACACACACACACACACACACACACACACACACACACACACACAGTCACACACACACACACACACACACACACACACACACACACACACACACACACACACACACACACACACACACACACACACACACCTTGCTGGAGAGTGACGGAGGCCGGGGCACTGCGGGGCATCTCCAGGTGGAAGGGGAAGGAGTTGGTGCCCAGTTTCTTGTGTAGACGCTCCTGTAGGGAATCAGAGGCAGGGTGAGGACCAGAGAGGCAACCTTATTCTGTATTGCTGTGTTTCTATGTCCTTTTTATTATTGTACCCCCGCCCCCTTCTATGTAATCTCCCCCTTTTTTTCTTTAATAAACTTGTAACTTGTAACTTGAGAGGCAAGATAGCAGCGCGGCTCGAGGTGATGGGGAATGGGGAAGGAAGGAAGGGAGAGAGGAAAAGTTATAGGGTTATGGCGAGGACTGTGAGTTATTGGGGAGAAATGAGTCTGGCAGGGTGTTGGAGAGAGAGAGAGAGAGAGAGAGAGAGAGAGAGAGAGAGAGAGAGAGAGAGAGAGAGAGAGAGAGAGAGAGAGAGAGAGAGATCAATGAATCTTTCTCTAAGCTTTCAAATCTAAGTTTTATCATAGATTGAAATCCTGTTCGATATCTGACAAATGAGGTGTAGTATTCGTTGTAGTAGGTGGTGGTAGTAATAGTAGTGGTGGTGGTAGTAATAGTAGTGGTGGTGGTAGTAATAGTAGTAGTGGTGGTAGCAACAGTGTCATATAGGTATCAGTTGACCATTAGTGGCTATGAAATATCTGCCATGCTACCTCCGTGTGTGTGTGTGTGTGTGTGTGTGTGTGTGTGTGTGTGTTTGCGTACATATAAGCCCGTATGATAAATTACCAAGTGTCTAATTAATGAGGTGAGTTATTAGATCAGATGTGGAAATGCTACAAGTGTGACTTGATTAATTTATTTATATATATATATATATATATATATATATATATATATATATATATATATATATATATATGTGTGTGTGTGTGTGTGTGTGGTGTGTGTGTGTGTGTTTGTCTATCATGTCAAGTTGTCTACATAGGCATGTCTCTACTTATACTACTTCACACACGCACACACGCACGCACGCACGCACGCACGCACGCACGCACGCACACACACACACACACACACACACACACACACACACACACACACACACACACACACACACACACTTCCCTTACACTCAGGGTACTCCGTGGTGTAAGGGAAGCACGCTCGGTTCACAACCGAAAAGTCCCGGGTTCGATCCCTGGGCGGAGCGGAAACAGATGGGTTGTTTCCTTAAAACCCGAGCCCCTGTCCACCCAGCAGTGAATGGATACCGGGTGTTAGCCGGGGTTTGTAACCTGCTCTCCGGGGTGGTGGCTTCGGCCAACACGAAGCACTAAGGATGAATGATAAAAATGTTGATATGGAGACGGGGCCACACGAGCATTGCTCTGGCCCTGTAAAATACAACTAGATGAATACACAACACACACACACACACACACACACACACACACACACACACACCTGCAGGCTGTTGAGGGGCTTGGCGCGGGTGGAGGGGGGGTACACCTGGGCCGAGGCGACCACCATGTCCCGGGCGAAGGTGAGGCCCATCACCTCGTCCTCCTCGCGCCCGTACCTGTAGGTCATCACCACCTGGGCATACACGTGGCGCTCCTTCACGTAGTCCCGCTCCAGCCACACCATCCCGTCTGTGGGGAGCAGGGGGGCGGGGTGATGCGGGGTGTGGTGGAAAGTATTGGGGGTGGGGGGGGTGATGGGTGTGATGGAAAGTATTGGGGATGGGTGGGGTGATGCTGGGCGTGATAGAAAGTATTGGGGGTGAGGATGGATGCATGGGGTGAGGGAGGGAAGGGGTCGCGGTGTTGACTATGTCAAAGTAACTAAGAACTGTACTGTTACTCTGGGGTATGTAAGGTGAAGGGTGGCGGCAAGGCATGTGGTGATGGTGGTGGTGACGATGTATAGGTGATGAAGGCGGGGAACTAGCGAAGAAACCATGTGGTGGTGGTGGTGATGGTGGTGGTGATGATCCGTAAAATATTCATGAGCTTAATTGATACAGCACGCAACGCAATCTAGTCCAGTTATTGGATGTAATTTGAGATTGTAATTTGTTGGTATTGAGCGACAGATTTATTGGAACACGTTGCGCCAGGTGTGCTAAGTGTCTGTCGCGCGTCCATGCTGGTGATGTGTTACTCAGCATGATCTGTCACGCCCGTGACGAGATAATCATGATAAGAGATGCAACTCATCTGATATTTTTTGAAACGTACGATAACACTCGCGTTCAGAGATACGGAAGTGAGTGTGTGAGGCAAACTAGAGTGTTTGTGCGTCATGGCAGGTTGCTTCATGATGGCTTGACGGGGTGAGAAGACGAGGGTGTGGAGTGAGGGGTGAAGGGGTGCGTGGGGGAGGGGATAAAAGTGAGGGAATGTAGGTGGGGCCGCAGATGAGGGAGGTTAATACCGTGCAGGGCAAACTTGGGATGGAAATAATTAAAGGGCGGTTGGGGGTCAGAGGGGACGCCCTGTCCCCACTCACCCGATGTAGTGTTCCCTGCGGGTAACATGCCGTGAGTAACGAGGTGGAGTAGTTAGCGGCCCTTCACACGCTGATTACACCATCAAGCTGGCCTGCTGGCCTTATCACGGCCCTAACCCGCAGCATGCTCCCACAGGACCTCTGCGGCCGTACCAACCAAACATGTCACGTCACTCCATTCATAATATACATACCTGTTGCTTAGGGACTCTACATTACATCCCGCTCCTCCGCCCATGAAACTTTCCTCATTTCGACTTGTTAATATGAAGAGGAGTTCTGGATCGGGGCCCGTGCGGCAGCCTCGATTCACATCCAGTCATTCATTTCATAAGGTATTCATTTTCTGGCTCTGCAGGGGCTTATATAAAGCTGCGCCGAGCCTAGCATCAGGTGAGGCTAACACTTGCGACGCATCAATACTAAACATCGGCCGAAAAAGACCAGTGGACGTTTTTGGTAACAAATACTTTTGCAGAAGCGTGAGGTATCGCTGCAAAATTCACTGGGACTTCTATATACGGATCTCAAGCATAATTTGTCCTTCTTTCCTCATTCCTTTCATCTCTTCCTCCATCTATCTGTCCAGTCGAATACCTCATGAGCCAGAAACTCGAACCAGCTCCACGAAACAAGATCGTATCGATGCAGACGGCGTGTTACCAGCAAGCCCCGTGAAGTCAACACAGCCTGGGAGGGAGTGTGTCTCGCTTTAAGGAAGTCACTCCAGCTGATCTGTCTGTATCAAGGAACAATCACGGGGAGATAAGCAAAGGGACGCCTGCATGGATCGTAGTTGGAACAAGTTGTTAGGCTCAATCGGGAGCTCGTTAGCTTATATAGATTCACGGAGGAAAGGAGTCAGAGGAACATGTAACAGTAGGACCCTTTTCGCACGCTCCTTCCAACGATGGTGATGATGGTGGTGATTGGTGATGTAGGAATTGCCAGAGTATAAGACTTAGGGTTATGGTGATCATTTAAGCTGGGGGTCGCGAGGTATAGGACGGGCAAGTACGGGGAAAGTGTACTGAGAGAAGGGGCAGTTTTGGCCTTTGGGGCGTGCGTCGGAGCGGCAACATTGTACTGACAGTCAACGAAAGGGACATGAGAGGACGAGGAAACGGGTCAGGGGAGGTTGAAAATCGGAACGGAAGGCTAGGATGCATGGATCGTGGGGTGGTATAGAAGAGTTGGTTGGGAAGAGTAAGGTTGTCGGGGCTGTTGGGATGGTACTCACCGATAGACTGTACTCACCGATCGGGTCGACACTCGTGAGGTGGTCGGTGTAATCCCTCCGACCGACATAAACCGACAGCTTGCCATTGGGGGCACTCTTGCGATACACATGGAAGGAAAACACCATTGACCTGTTGGGCAGATCTGGAGAGAGAGAGAGAGAGAGAGAGAGAGAGAGAGAGAGAGAGAGAGAGAGAGAGAGAGAGAGAGAGAGAGAAATTAGATCATAACGGGTTTAAAAGTCTCTTCGCTCATAATTAAGCCAGTTCCATTTCCTACGGCTTCCCTCCTTTCCCTCTCCTCCTTCCCTCCTTTCCCCTCTCCCTCCCTCCTCCTGTCTCCTCTACTCACGTCTCGCTCCTCCCCTCCTTCCCCACACCCTCCATTCCCCTCTTCCTCTATAGGTAACACTTTCCTCCTCCAGTTTATACTAAGAGGGGTAAAGTGAATTGAAATTTGACTCTCTCTCTCTCTCTCTCTCTTCTCTCTCTCTCTCTCTCTCTCTCATCTCTCTCTCTCTCAGTCTCTCTCTCTCTCTCCTCTCTCATCTCTCTCTCTCTCTCTCTCTCTCCTCTCTCTCTCTCTCTTCTCTTCTCTCTCTCTCTCTCTCGTCCACTCAAAGTACGATAGAGTTAGCTTTCTGTGCATCTTGCGTACTCGATGTGGGCATTACACTTTACATAAGTATGACAGTCAATACAACAGGGACATATAATGACTGATGATGAAAGCAGTACAGGAGAGCGAAACACATCCATCCATCAGGTTCTCACATCGCCATAGTATCGTGGCTATTATTAGAACACTGTTTCGCAAGCTTTCAATTGGTATCATCGTATTGTTGCCTGTCTGCTCGAGGTGGCTACTCACGATAGACTGTACTCTACCATCTGACACTCTGCAGTCACTACGGTATTGATAATCACTGCCGACCAGACGAATTAGTGAACCGACAGCTGCCGATTGAGGGACTCTTCATACACGGAAGTGATACAACCAACCATGACCGTTGAGGCGATCTAAGTAGGAGAAGACTGAAGATGAGAGAGATGACGAAAGATTGGAGAGAGCGAGAAGATCTAATCATACTTTACACAAGCCTACCCAAAGTTAAGCAGTAAATAACCTTTCGCTAGTGCCTCTTTCCTCCTTTCACTCCATCCATTCTAGTGTTTCCTTTGCCTCCATCTCACTTCTCTCACTACGTTCGTTCCACATCCTTCCCACACTCTCATTGCCCTCTCATTCTTCACTTAGGTAACATCCTCCATCCAGTTTAACTATAGTAAGTGATTGAATTTGACTCATCTCTTCTTCCACTACTCAGTCACATCTTTCACTATACGTCTCTTCTCCATCTCATTCTTCCCTTACTCAGTCCACATCTTTACTATGTTCTTTGCTCCATCTCATTCTTCCACTACTCGTCCCACATCTTTCACTATAGTCTCTCTGCTCCATCTCATTCTTCACTTACTCAGTCCCACATCTTTAACTATAGTTCTTGCTCATCTCATTCTTCCACTACTCAGTCCCACATCTTTCACTATAGTTCTTGCTACATACTCATTCTTCCACTTGCTCAGTCCCAACATCTTAACTATAGTTTCCTTGCTCCATCCATTTGTCACTTACTCAGTTCACATCTTTCAGTATAAGTCTTGAACCATCTCATTCTTCCACTTCACTCAGTCCCACATCTTTCAACATAGTGTCTTTGCTCCATCTCATTTCCACTTGCTCAGTTCCAACTTTCACTATAGTCTCTTGCTCATCTCATTTTCCACTTACTCAGTACCCACTTTAACTATAGTTCTTGCTCACACATACATTATTCCACTTACTCATCCTATCTAGACATCTTTAACTATAGTCTCTTGCTCCATTCATTTTCCACTTACCAGTCCCACATCTTTAACTATAGTCTCTTGCTCCATCTCATTCTTCCACTTACTCAGTCCACATCTTTCACTATAGTCTCTTGCTCCATCTCATTTCCACTTACTCAGTCCCACATCTTTAACTATAGTCTCTTGCTCCATCTCATGCTTCCACTTACTCAGTCCACATCTTTAACTATAGTCTCTTGCTCCATCTCTTCTTCCACTTACTCAGTCCCACAATCTTTAACTATAGTCCTTGCTCCATCATTTTCCACTTACTCAGTCCCACATCTTTAACTATAGTCTCTTGCTCCATCTCATTCTTCCACTTACTCAGTCCCACATCTTTCACTATAGTCTCTTGCTCCATCTCATTCTTCCACTTACTCAGTCCCACATCTTTAACTATAGTCTCTTGCTCCATCTCATTCTTCCACTTACTCAGTCCCACATCTTTACTATAGTCTCTTGCTCCATCTCATTTTCCACTTACTCAGTCCCACATCTTTCACTATAGTCTCTTGCTCCATCTCATTCTTCCACTTACTCAGTCCCACATCTTTAACTATAGTTCTTGCTCCATCTCATTTTCCACTTACTCAGTCCACATCTTTCACTATAGTCTCTTGCTCCATCTCATTCTTCCACTTACTCAGTCCCACATCTTTCACTATAGTCTCTTGCTCCATCTCATTCTTCCACTTACTCAGTCCCACATCTTTCACTATAGTGCTTCCTTGCTCCATCTCACTTTTTCCACTTACTCAGTCCACAATCTTTACTATAGTCTCTTGCTCCATCTCATTCTTCCACTTACTCAGTCCCACATCTTTACTATAGTCTCTTGCTCCATCTCATTCTTCCACTTACTCAGTCCCACATCTTTCATTATAGTCTCTTGCTCCATCTCATTCTTCCACTTACTCAGTCCCACATCTTTAACTATAGTGTTTCCTTTGCTCCATCTCATTCTTCCACTTACTCAGTCCCACATCTTTAACTATAGTCTCTTGCTCCATCTCATTCTTCCACTTACTCAGTCCCACATCTTTAACTATAGTGTTTCCTTTGCTCCATCTCATTTTTCCACTTGCTCAGTTCCACATTTTTCACTATAGTCTCTTGCTCCATCTCATTCTTCCACTTACTCAGTCCCACATCTTTCACTATAGTCTCTTGCTCCATCTCATTCTTCCACTTACTCAGTCCCACATCTTTAACTATAGTCTCTTGCTCCATCTCATTCTTCCACTTACTCAGTCCCACATCTTTAACTATAGTGTTTCCTTTGCTCCATCTCATTCTTCCACTTACTCAGTCCCACATCTTTCACTATAGTCTCTTGCTCCATCTCATTCTTCCACTTACTCAGTCCCACATCTTTCACTATAGTCTCTTGCTCCATCTCATTCTTCCACTTACTCAGTCCCACATCTTTCACTATAGTGTAGTGACCTTGTCACCTACATGGTTGATAAACAGACACCCAGGTTGTGGTTTGCTGGTTTATTCTGGAGACTGTGGACAGAGCTGTGTGTGGTACAGTGGTTGAGCTCGAAGTGTCTCTGCCTATAGAATAGAATATAAAAAGAGAAAGCAGGAGATGGGGAAGTGGGGACAGGGAGAAGAATAGATGGGTGAGAGAAAGGAGGCTAGTAAGAGAAAAAGTCTTCGGGGCTGACCCAGGTGCTGTATTTTTCTGTGTGTTTTGTGTGAGTCGATCTCGACCTAACGAACGCTTTCCATCTCGCACGACAAACAGAAACCTCTCTGGCGCTTGCAGGACATGGCCTCGGAAGATGGTGCTCACACAACCAGGACACCCCGCGCCCACCCCCGCTCCCCAGTTCTTCAGTTTTGTTTGTCTTATTTTCTTTCTTCCGCTGACTGTTTTCTTCTTCTCTTCGTTTTCTTCTTCTATCTCTTTCTTCTTACTTGTTTTTGTTGTTGTGACTCAGACTCTGACACTGACGCCTAATCCTATGGGCAGTCGCAGATCATAGGTGATTCGTTGAAAGTGGAGGCGAGAACGAGGAGAAACTTAGAGAGAGCGGACCTGGCGGTAATTAACCGTGGGTGTATCACCACATAGTGTTCCTTTGCTCCATCTCATTCTTCCACTTGCTCAGTTCCACATTTTTCAATAATCTTTCTATCTCATTTTTTCCACACTCTCACATCCGAATCAACTCGCTCTTAACTTCTGATTGATTTTTTCCGCCGAAGAGTTTGTATTGCCATAAAAAAAAAAAATATTTCCGTAAACGCAAAAGGAAAGAGGCTAGAACATGGTTTTTTTTTCTCTATTCCAGCAAATAACTTAGAGATGAAATGCGAAGACTTAGATTTATTCCGAAATTATATCATATGTAGTAAAGAAGCTAATAATTTACACAACATGACGTGAATCACTAATCGCAAACGTAATATTATCAGTTCGTCGAAAATATTTAGAATGTCACCATGAATATTAGAGAGAAAAGATGTTCATAAGTATCTGATAAAAAAAATCGAGGTAATGAAAGTTTGAAATGAGGTTTGTGGCCAATAATAATAATTCAGAATAACGTTGAGAGAAAATCCATGAGGAAAGTGCACAACCCGATAGGCAAACAGAGAACAATAACCCTGAATTAAAAAGAAAAAAAGTAGCAAAAGGCGGGGCTGAGGTAAACAAGAGAAGAAACACAACACGACTCAAACCGGTTGTTACGTAGTTTTGGTTTACGCTCGCTTCCATTCCGTGACCTTGAACATGTTAGGCTTCTCTCTCTCTCTCTCTCTCTCTCTCTCTCTCTCTCTCTCTCTCTCTCTCTCTCTCTCTCTCTCTCTCTCTCTCTCTCTCTCTCTCTCTCTCTCTCTCTCTCTCTCTCTCTCTCTCAATATTACATTATGTCAAGATGCAATAAATTTCAGGTCAATTAATGAACCAATCATCATCATCTCCTCCTCCTCCTCCTCCTCCTCCTCCTCCTCCTCCTCCTCCTCCTCCTCCTCCTCAAGTGATCTCGACAAACTATCAGATTGGAGGGATAAATGGCTATTAAAATTCAATTCCGATAAATGTAAAGTAATGCTTATAGGCAACGATAACCTCAAATATAACTATCAAATGCAAAATAAATCGTTAACTGAAGTACAGCAGGAAAAGGATTTAGGTGTCATCATCAGTAATGATCTTAAAACCAGTCCACATTGCCTAGCTGCCAGTAAAAAGGCAAATATGATGTTGGGCTTTATTAAACGCAACTTTGAACATAAAACTCCGAAAGTAATGACACAATTATATACGTCCTTGGTTAGGCCGCACTTGGAATATGCCGTTCAATTCTGGTCACCCTGTTTCGTAAAAGATTAAGCCAAATTGGAATCAGTGCAAAGAAGAGCAACCAAACAAATTCCATCTCTGCGAAATTCATCTTATGAAGAGAGACTGCGGAAACTTAATATGTTTTCCTTAAAGGTTCGTAGAATCCGTGGGGACTTGATAGAAACCTTTAAGATCCTAAAAGGATTTGATGTCATTAATCAAGAGAACCTATTCGAGCTTTCAACTCAAGTGACAACAAGAAATAATGGTTTAAAACTAAACGGTCAACGTTGCATCACCGATCTCCGTAAACATTATTTCAATGTTACAGTCGTTGATCGATGGAACAAGTTACCAGCAAATGTTGTCGAAGCCAGCACAATAACTACATTTAAAAACAGACTTGACGCGCACTGTAAAGTAAATGGGTATTGATAGTACCCTGCGAATTCATATCTAGTCCCCCGGATCGATTAGTTGCAGTGGTAGTGGTAGTTGTAGTTAGTATATTTCATATCCTATCATTCTGCACTACGAAACTTCCATGTTCCTATCTTCTTTAGGGACATGGTATCATTACCTCCGCCAACGAAGTTGGAGGGGTTATGTTTTCACCCCGATCTGTCTGTCTGTCTGTCTGTCTGTTTGTTAGTGTACAGGATTTCTCAAAAGGTTACGAATAGATTTGGACCAAACTCGGTATACCATCTATTTGGTATAAGGAAGACCTGATTTAATTTTGATGAAATCTATTGACAACTGTTGCCATGGCAACCAATTGATGAAATATCCGGGCGGAGGTATGCGCTCTACTGAGTGCCCGCCCCCTAGTTTTCCAACTGTTTTCTTACAAGTAGTTGATAGTTAGTAGTATGTAGTTCAGCAGATACCCTCGTCATGGACCAATAGGTCTCCTGGTGTCTGTTATTCCTATGTAATCCTATGTAATCCTCCTCTTCCTCCTCCTCCTCATCAAATCAAACCAAATCCTCCTCCTCCTCCTCCTCACGTCTTCCTCTTCCTCATTTTATCCCTTCTCTTGACAGTCATCTTATTTATATTCGAATACATAAAATACACACACACACACACACACAACACACACACACACACACACACACAAGAAGGATTGCTAATTATTATTATTATTTTTATTACCGTATAAAACAACCACCGCGGTCTCAATAACCTCTATAAGGCCGCGACAGCCAGACGGTGGACGCAAGAGGAGGTGCTACTATAAAAAGGTGTCTGGAGTTCTTAAAACGTAGGTCACACTAATCAATATTCAAGTGATGATGTCAGTAGCCGCGTTTTCTTGTTTTTGTTAATCATGTCCAGTCATAATGAGGTCACAGACTATTGTAAGTATATTATAAGAAGGAAAAAGAGGCCTCTTGCGTGTTGTCATGAAAGAAAGTATCATGAAAGAAAGTGTCATGAAAGAAAGTGTCATGAAAGAAAGTGTCATAAAAGAAAGTGTCATGAAAGAAAGTGTCAAGAAAGAAAGTGTCATGAAAGAAAGTGTCATGAAAGAGTCATGAAAGAAAGTGTCATAAAAGAAAGTGTCATGAAAGAAAGTGTCATAAAAGAAAGTGTCATGAAAGAAAGTGTCATGAAAGAAAGTGTCAAGAAAGAAAGTGTCATGAAAGAAAGTGTCATGAAAGAAAGTGTCATGAAAGAAAGTGTCATGAAAGAAAGTGTCATAAAAGAAAGTGTCAAGAAAGAAAGTGTCATGAAAAAAACCCCGTAGATGAAGAAGAAATTCAAATCATATAGTGAAAGACTGAATAATATGATTGATTTAATGCGAGTTGCAGAAACATGTAATATTTACCTCCGCCAACGAAGTTGGAGGGGTTATGTTTTCACCCCGATCTGTCTGGCGGTCTGTCTGTCTGTCTGTCTGTCTGTCTGTTTGTTAGTGTACAGGATTTCTCGAAAAGTTACGAATAGATTTGGACCAAACTCGGTATACCAAGTCTATTTGGTATAAGAAAGGACTGATTTAATTTTGGATGAAATCTAATGACAAGTGTTGCCATGGCAACCAATTGATGAAATATTCGGCCGGAGGTATGTGCTCATACTGAGTGCATATATATATATATATATATATATATATATATATATAATATATTATATATATATATATATATATATATATATATTATATATATATATATAATCAAGTATAGCTCCACCTCTGGCCCCTTTGCTTTTGGCTCAGTTCTTGCGGCTGGAACGTGACAGCGAGCCACGTTCCAGCCAATTAACTCATTACGTGAATTACTCATTAAGGGCTTGTTCTATGCAAAAAGTTTGTTATACAGACCCCCGTTGATTTTGACAGCACTACTTGGATGTTGAATTTCAGCTCAATCCGACAATAATTAGGAG
>JACEEZ010016454.1:402500-435198 GCA_016584305.1 Chionoecetes opilio
ATAATTCTAAACTTACCGAGTCTTCACGTAAAACCAAGTCGATAAATCAATTGTTTTCCACACTTCCCAATCACTTATAGAGGTTGATACACTTGAGAGAGAGAGAGAGAGAGAGAGAGAGAGAGAGAGAGAGAGAGAGAGATACTCACCACACGGCTGCCTGATACGCACTGAGGCTTCCCAAGTCCCGAGACCCCGACCCATCCCTTCGACATAAAGACTTGTGGTAGGTAGGGAGGAGTGGCTGTGGTGGTGGTGGTAGAGAGTGGAGGGGGAAGAGAGGTTGGTGGTGGTGGTGGTGGTGGTGAATGGACGGGGGTAGGAGTGGTGATGGAGGGGGAACGGGGAAGATGAGGTGGACTTTGCTTACCATTTATGTTTTCATGTGTAGTGGTAGTAGAAGTATAGTAGTAGTAGTAGTTGTTGTATTGTTGTAGTAGCGGTGGTAGTAGTAGTTAATGTTGTAGTGGTGGTAGTATGTGATAGTGGTATATAGTAATAGTAGTAGTAGTAGTAGTAGTAGTAGTAGTAGTAGTAGTAGTAGTAGTAGTAGTAGTAGTACTTACTGTTATTGTAGATATGGTATAGTAGAACTAGCTTTGTTGTGTTGTTGTCGCCAAGGAAACCTTGTAAATAAAATGAAATCTAATATACTATAGGAGTAGCCGTGTGTGTGTGTGTTTGTCTGTCTGTCTGTTTTGGGTAGCCGAAACTGTAAATTCAATTTTGATGAGAGTAGGCTCAAAAAATCGCAAATAAATCGTAGGTGGTAAGCGGCTTGGTCCCATGTCGATTGAATCATTTTGAAGGGGGTTTTGGGCTAAAAACACTTTTCAGGGATTAGATTACATGAATGAACTCTGCGGTAACGTCTTGCCACATTCCACAAACTCGGTAGACTCATGGACTTACGTTTGTGTGCGTGTGTGAGTGTGTGTGTGTTGGGATCACACGGAACACAAAGGGTTGGAATCACACGGAACACAAAGGGTTGGAATCACACGGAACACAAAGGGTTGGAACTACACGGAACACAAAGGATTGGAATCACACGGAACACAAAGGGTTGGAATCACACGGAGAACAAAGGGTTGGAATCACACGGATCACAAAGGATTGGAATCACACGGAACACAAAGGGTTGGAACCACACGGAACACAAAGGATTGGAACCACACGGAACACAAAGGGTTGGAATCACACGGAGAACAAAGGGTTGGAATCACACGGAACACAAAGGGTTGGAATCACACGGAACGTGGTCTACCCCGAGGCACTTTGACCAGTGACCAACGACAGCAACAACACGATTGGAGTTTGGAATCACATGTTGTCTAATATACGTATACTACTACAAACATCAATACATATTATATTATATTATAGAAATTAGAACTTGAAACTCTCCGGTGCGACTTTGATGCATTCTATTGATGACAGCCGCTCTACGCGACACGCAACGCCAGCTTATTGACGGAATGGAATATGATGACGATATATGTGAACAGACAGACAGACATACACAGACGGACAGACAGACAGTCAGACAAAAGGACAGTGATGGTGGTGATGGTGGCAGTGATTTCATCTTTATGTATACCACACGAGCACACGAATTATGAACCCCTTTGAATAGTAAAAATATCCTCTATCAAATTATACCTCCACAAGTACAAGAGATAGATCAGATAATATTGAATAGTACTGTAAGGAGGACGCTTTGCCGCAGCTCTAATCTCCGCAGCATTAAACATTAAACGTTGTGATATACGATTGATACATTTTATATTTCCAAGACGATCAATCAACAGCCAGTCCGGTCGAGAGGATAGACAGAGAGAGAGAGAGAGAGAGAGAGAGAGAGAGAGAGAGAGAGAGAGAGAGAGAGAGAGAGAGAGAGAGAGAGAGAGAGAGAGAGAGAGAGAGAGAGAGAGAGAGAGAGAGAGAGAGAGAGAGAGAGAGAGAGAGAGGAAAAAAAAAAATGGTAACTATAGATAACCCACTTCAGAAACAAATAATGACAACTAACTTCAGAATCACTCTTTTTTTTCCTCTTTAAATTGCACCTCCCACACAACAACCATGACGCAAGCTTCTCTCATTCTTACACGGAGGAGCAAAGTTTTAATGAGGTCTCTATTTATGGGTACAATTTTTCGCTATACACGTCACCAACCATGTATAGTGTAGCGTCTTCCTGGGCAACCAAGTGTGTCTATCGGCGCCCTCCATGCCTGTGCCGCTCCGCCTTATCTCCTGCAGACGTCTGGTTGCCGTGATTAAACTGGAATTGAGTTAAGCAGTCGATGGGGCCGTCCGAGGTCGAGTTATAGGGTCTGAGTCTGAGTAAGGGGCAATCTGATAGAAGTTTTTAAGTGGTTAACCCCTTCACACCCAGATCTTTCCTTTGCTATATAAAATTGTCTGTTATCGAGCCATAAAATTACGAAAAGTGACTAAATAAACCAAATTAGATAGTGGACAAGGATACTAAACAGATCATATCTATAAAACATCATTGCTTATATTAATTGAAATCTTCTAATGGTAGCCAAATAACATTGGAAATTACGTTCTGGGCCTCAAGGGGTTAAACTGGAATCGAATTAAGCAGTCGATGTTCGGGGTCGAGTTATGTTTGTCTGAGTTTGAGTATAAGACGATCTGATAGAAGTTTTGAGTGGTTAAAGGGATACAATAATGGAGATGTAGGAAAAGTTCTTACGGCTATATATAGGAAGCAGGGTAGAACAAGAAGTAACGGACTCAAACTGGAAAACCGTAGATTTAAAAAAGAAATAGGGAGAAACTAGTTCACAAATAGGGTGGTAAATAATTGGAATGGACTCAGTCGTCAGGTAGTTAGTGCTGAGTCATACTAATAGCGAGTTTTAAAAGGAGGCAAGACAGCTTTATGGATGGAGATGAAAGGTGGATGCATATAATACATAGGTGGTGTTAGGTAACAGGAACTACTACGTGTAGGCCTCGCAGCCTCTTGTAGCTTCCTTATTTTCTTATGTTCTTATGAGTTAACGTGAAAGCTGTGTGTCTTAATTCATCTATGAGTGTTGTATTAAAATATTCTCTGTTTGTGAAAGTAAAAGCAAGGAAAGGTGATATAACATTATTTTATTCCAATAATTATAATCGGTCGAATCATTACTCATGTTTTCTGCTCGTCATTTTATTTTATTTAGTTTTTTTTTTCTTGTTTACATCTCAAAGGACGAAGTAACAGAAAACCCACTATTTGCCGGTCCTTATATATATAAAGAAGAGCTAGTAAGAGATTACAGAAAGGGGTGCACTCTCAGAAATAAGGTGTATATTAAGGGTAGAATTGTTACATCGCACCATCACTACCCTTTTTATACCCTATGTCCAGGCTGGAGGGTAGATGCTGCTGATTATACCCTTCATCTACCCTTTATCTACCCTTTTTAGACGAGAGGGTTGAGAAAGGGTACATTTGGGGTTTGAAAAGGGTATATTTAGGGTTGCAAAAGGGTATATTTGCAAGGGTAGCAGTATTTCATCACTATAAACACCCTTTTTCTACCCTTTTCCTACCCTTTTTTTCTAAGAGTGTGTGGGCTAATATATAGTTCATGTTCCCAAGGTAAAACTATACATGCAGCGAAGAGCGTGACGGACATACAACAAGGTATTATGAGCCGTAATAAAGGGAATGATAGACGTGTGAAGGGCATGAACAATAAGGCGCATCGCTTCTGTGTTCATCTCCGTTTCTTTACACATATGAATGCAAGTCCCTTCACATGGGGATATTAATAAAGACTAGCCGCAAAGCCGCCCTCCGGGCGGACTTTTTGGCTAGCTCCTGCGGAGGGCTATTGGTGGGACTTCGGCCCACCACCTGTGTTTGGTGGGCCTTCGGCCCACCAAACATGGACTCTCCAGATAGCCCCTTTTAACTTTCCTGAAATCATGGATGTAGAAATGTATGTATTCCCCCCACCCATTCACTCACCCATTACCCATCACCCCCCACCCATTCACTCACCCATTACCCATCACCCCCCACCCATTCACTCACCCATTACCCATCACCCCCACCCATTCACTCACCCATTACCCATCACCACACACCCATTCACTCACCCATTACCCATCACCCCCCACCCATTCACTCACTCATTACCCATCACCCCCCACCCATTCACTCACCCATTACCCATCACCACACACCAATTCACTCACCCATTACCCATCACCCCCCACCTATTCCCTCACCCATCACCCATCACCCCCAACCCATCACCCCCCACCCATTCACTCACCCATCACCCCACACCCATTACCCATCACCCCACCCATTCACTCACCCATTACCCATCACCCTACATCAAGGCTTCCTCAATTCTCGCAACCCACTTTTGTTTTCACAATTCTCGTTCATAGGCTGCTAAAAAAAGAAAAAAAAAAGTGATCGGATCATCTCATAACTGGGCTTATGACCTTCCCCTGGTCGACCCGATTCCAAAAATGTGCCATATGAGGTGTTTGCGCCACGGGGGGCGGAACCTATACCACACACACACACACACACACACACAGACAGACAGACAGACAGACAGACAGACAGACAGACAGACACACTTTCGCTTTTATTAATATAGATGTTCTGTAGAAAAATATATAAATAATTTCTGGTTCTGTAGAAAGGATAATAATATATAGAGGTATACATATTATCCTTGGTCTGTAGTATAGTAAGGCGCTTGGCTACAGTGCTCAGATCCGTATCCCCGTGTGTTTGAGGCCGTAATGGTGTGTTTTCTCTGTAATGATGACACAGCGCCTTGGGTACACGCTGCGAGGGGTTACCTTGTTTACTCGCCGCAGGTGTTGCCCTAATTACCAGCAGATCAGTTTTCCTCGCCTGAATATCCTCTACCTCCACAAGTTGGTCTCCTTATTATTTTTTCCTCTCTCTCTCTCTCTCTCTCTCTCTCTCTCTCTCTCTCTCTCTCTCTCTCTCTCTCTCTCTCTCTCGCTCTCGCTCTCGCTCTCGCTCTCGCTCTCGCTCTCGCTCTCTCGCTCTCACTCTCGCTCTCGCTCTCGCTCTCGTCTCTCTCTCTCTCTCTCTCTCTCTCTCTCTCTCTCTCTCTCTCTCGCTCTCGCTCTCGCTCTCGCTCTCGCTCTCGCTCTCGCTCCTCTCTCTCTCTCTCTCTCTCTCTCTCTCTCTCTCTCTCTCTCTCTCTCTCTCTCTCTCTCTCTCTCTCTCTCTCTCTCTGTGTTTATTTCACCATCACAATGCAACAACATCCCTGAATTTATGTCGTTACAGTAAAAAAATAAAAATAAAAACTTTCATCGACCCCTCAACCCAATTTTTTTCTGGATTATTGGCTCAAAAGCACCCGAGAATCCCGCCACGGCCTGTATTGTCCCCTCACTCCCTTATTCCCAGAGGCAGAAGGGCGAGTTCTTTCCTTTGTTGACGGGGCGGGGCGAGGGTGACAGTGTGGGAAACAGGGTGCAAAAATACTGTATTGTATATTTTTCTTATATTTTTTCAATATTTCTTTAAGGAAAACAAATGGAATGCTTGGCGAGGGAGTGACATGTACAGCAAAACTATGCCATGTGTGTGGTTATGAACACGTACAGTATCAGTGCCCTTCTATTTGTCCTATAGAAGCGTTGCCATAAAGGAGCGAAAATATTGCTTACAGGCATAAATACAACGTAAAACTGATGACGTATAGGCATAGGTGGGCGTTATCGCGATAAATTGTCGCGATAATTTATCGCGATAACGATATCGGGTTATCGGTTATCCGATTTTTTTTTTCCCGCGTTATCGATTCATCGGTATCGCCGATACTTTTGGTTCCAAACTAGCGATAATCGATCATTTTATTTTTTGGTTCCAGTTTAGCACAGGGGCGAGCCGCGCGTGCCTTGGAGGCAGAAATAGGTAGGTCCGAGCTGGGAACCGAACAACGGTCTAAGCCCAGCTAAACCGTCTTGACGTCTTCTCAAAACATTCGCTCAGCTTCAGTCTCTCACCAGCTGTCGGACGGGGAGGTGTTGCTCCTGCGTGCTCCCGGTTTTACGCGTTCTTTGATGATTTTTTCCCCTATGTTCCCGTGCTTCTTCCGTTTTAATTTTTTGTGCACGTGTATATGAATGTATGTACTATTCGGTGCTATTCTTTAATATCCGTTTATTAACGTTTTGAACACTTACGCCTACTTACGAACACTTAGGTTTTCTAACAGTTTACTGATAGAATTTAAGATTTTTTATTTAAAATATCAATATCGTTATCGCTAGTATCGGAATTTTGGATTTATCGATTTATCGGTTATCGCCTTATCGGGTAGTAATAGTAGTAGTAGTAGTAGTAGTAGTAGTAGTAGCAGTAGGAGGAGGAGGAGGAGGAGGAGATGCAATAAAAATAGCATGCAGTATTGTACCGTAAATAATGGTTCACAATGGAAGCCTGTACGTCCAAGAAACCAATATATTGAGTCTGGCAATATTTGAACTTCTCTCCCATGAGCTTTACGTATATATAAGGACACATTATGCAGCGTGCACTACACTATAGGGAATCCCACCGTTGCACAACACTGCTGCACGCTTGTGTCTCCTCCTTGCTAAGCATCATAACAAAGGAACTAGCATAATATTCCGGTCCATGAAATAATATATATATAAGCAAACTATTATACAGGCTTAAGACCTGATAAAGACCCCCCCTCCCCCCCCCCCCCCCCACCTACTAATAAAAGAGAGTCAAGCCGCCTTTAGAATCAAGGTGAATAGTAAATTTCATTGTTGATTGAGAAATGGATCATTGTGGATCAGCATTAATTCCTCCTCGTTCTGTGTCGCACAACTCAAGTGATCCTCCTGTCTAATCGTCTTTTGTGTGAAGCGAGAAAAAAACGTGAGCACTCAATAGCTGTCAAGGCATCTCAATAACGACACCACCACCACCGCCATCACGAGGTCACTTGGTCGCCACGGCACTCCACGTCTGTATTGTGTCACGTGTGGGGCTTCAGCGATGCCTCACCCTGTGTCGTCCTCACGCTCGCTGCACCAGGTGGGGAGGGGGGGAAGCCGCCCCTGCCACCAGTGGCGCCACCAGGAAATTTTGACTATAGGGTGGCCAAGGTTGGACATAGATCTAGTGTGGGGTGGCCATGGCATAACCATTTCAATAATTGGTTACATTTTCATTAAATCTCTGACTCAGATCTGGGGTGGCCAATGAGATTTCTGGGGTGGCCTGGTCTCTATAAAGCAGCGGTTCTTAACCTGGGGGGCGTGGGTATTTAGGGGGGCGTGAGCCAAGAGAGAACAAGGAAGAACTGTCAAGTATTTAACTTGAAGCTTGGCCTTCGCTTTAACATGAAGCTCGCTCGCGAGGGTGGGCGAAGAAAGACGGTCGGTGCAGACAAAAGTGTGGGTGGAAAACTCTGCGGTGGCGACGTGCCAGGCTTCACTAACTATGTAGACTTGTACAACAGTTTTTTTTTATTATTGTTACCATCATTGTTATGTTTATCATCAGTGTTATTATTATTATCATTATCTTTATCGTTATCATCATTATTTGTTTTATTATTATTGTAATTATAATCATAATTATAATTATTAGTATTATTATTTAATCAAAATTACTAATATCATTTTCATCATTATAAGTATGATTATTGATTATCATTATCATGTTATTATCATTATCATATATTATATTATTAGTATACGGCCAGAGCATTATCTATTTTTTTATTAAAGCCCTCGCTCGCTTTCTTGCTCCCAGTGCGGCCGCACCCTAATTATTATTAATGGGGGGTATGCGCTATGCTGCGCGTGGCCTCGGTGCTCATCTCCGTCGCATTAGCCCTTTTGGTGACATTGATTGGTGGGTGACAACCCGTTACCCCGGGACACAAGGCTAGTGTGACATCCGGGTTACCACAATTACCTTCCTCAGGTTTCTCCAGGTACCCATTTGTTGACCATCCCCGAATGGAAGGATGAACAGCTGTTTGGGCAGCACGCTGACTGCCCTGGCCCGGATTCGAACCCGGGTCCGCAGATTCGCAGCTAGGTGCGCTAACCACTACACCACGGAGGCGGATTATTATCAATGCTTGCACTAATTAATATTATCCCTTCGCTTGAAGTGAAGTCCACCGCATATATCTTGGTTGAAGAAGTGAAGGGGGGCATGGAGGCAAGGACTAACTACTAAAGGGGGCGTGGCGGTAAAAAGGTTAAGAAACTGCTATAAAGTGTAAATGAAAATATTCGAAATACTTTGATTTACCTTCCTCTCTCTCTCTCTCTCTCTCTCTCTCCTCTCTCTCTCTCTCTCTCTCTCTCTCTTCTCTCTCTCTCTCTCCCCCCCCCCCCTAAGTGCGCACTGCTTTTAAATTAAGGGTTTTTTCCCTCTCTCTCTCTCTCTCTCTCTCCCCCCCCCTAAGTGCGCACTGCTTTAAATTAAGGGTTTTTTCCCTCTCTCTTCTCTGTGGTTGAAGATGCTCTCATACATACTTGGCCCTAATTCCTGTCTTTCCTACTGTAATGGAATTAAGATAGTTTATCCTGCAAGTGCAAGTTTTCTTTTAATTTCCAAATAATGATATTGAGGAAATGAAACAGGCGAAGGAGATTGCTGCACTTGTTACTGTACTGTTATCATTGCTACTGTTATCATTGCTACTGTTATCATTGCTACTGTTATCATTGCTACTGTTATCATTGCTACTGTTATCATTGCTACTGTTATCATTGTACTGTTATCATTGCTACTGTTATCATTGTTACTGTTATCATTGCTACTGTTATCATTGCTACTGTTATCATTGCTACTGTTATCATTGCTACTGTTATCATTGCTACTGTTATCATTGCTACTGTTATCATTGCTACTGTTATCATTGCTACTGTTATCATTGCTACTGTTATCATTGCTACTGTTATCATTGCTACTGTTATCATTGTACTGTTATCATTGCTACTGTTATCATTGCTACTGTTATCATTGCTACTGTTATCATTGCTACTGTTATCATTGCTACTGTTATCATTGCTACTGTTATCATTGCTACTGTTATCATTGTACTGTTATCATTGCTACTGTTATCATTGCTACTGTTATCATTGCTACTGTTATCATTGCTACTGTTATCATTGCTACTGTTATCATTGCTGCTGTTATCATTGCTACTGTTATCATTGTACTGTTATCATTGCTACTGTTATCATTGCTACTGTTATCATTGCTACTGTTATCATTGCTACTGTTATCATTGCTACTGTTATCATTGCTACTGTTATCATTGTCGTTGCTGTTACTGTTGTTAGTGTTGTTATTGATGTTCCTACTAATGATCTTGTTTCTAAGCCATGAGTTTCCCACGTCCTCAAATAAAAAAAAGGTTGGCCACGCGTAGCCGAGCACACTGATTGCGGCGGCGGAGGGGGTGGTGGTGGTGGTGGTGGGGGTGGACGGTGGTGGTGGTGGTGGTGGGGGCGGCGGAGGTGGTGGTGGTGGTGAGGGGGGGGGGGGGGGGGAGGTGATGGCTATGGTTGCGGCGAGTCATAAATTCTCTGAACTGATGATCCTTCTCCTCCTCCTCCTCCTCCTCCTCCTCTTCCTCTTCCTCCTCAGCCTATAATGACATCACATGTGGAGTACCCCAGGGTTCAATTCTTGGTCCTGTACTTTTCTTAATATACATAAATGACATCATTCGTAGCAGTAATAAACTTAAATTCATACTTTTCGCTGATGATACCACAATCTTCATTCAAGGCCACAATCTTGAAAATATTACAATTACATTAAATGAAGAATTAAATAAAGTTTCAAATTGGATCAAGAGCAACAAATTAACTTTAAATATTAATAAAACTTGTTTTATGGTTTCCAGTCCCCTTATGACTCAGCCAGTACACACACAAATAAAGATGAATAATCTATCATTACATGAGGTTTTCGAATTTAAATTTGTAGGGATATATATAGATAGTAAGTTGAAATGGAAAGAACATATTGATATGGTGAAATCTAGGATATCGTTATACACAGGCATACTTTACAGACTAAGGCACTATTTGAATGTAAAATGTTTACTACAAGTTTATTTTACCCTAATATATCCACATCTTTTATATTGTTCATCTTTATGGGGAGGTGCCTATAAAACCTTCATTGACAGCCTCTTTATTAGTCAAAAGAAGTTGTTACGTGTTATGTTCTTTAAAAATCGTTATGACCATACCATCAGTATTTTCCGAGACTTCAAGTTATTAAAGCTTCTAGATATCATACTCCTTCAAACCAATCTTTTCGTACATAAATCCATACACTCTTTACCTTTAGACCTTGGCTTTAGAGCAATACCCTACAATGTGACCCGAAGACCATATAATTTACGTATACCATTATGCAGGACATCACATGCACAACAGAGTATCTTGTCAAGAGGAACTAAAAGCTGGAACAGCTTACCAGAAAATGTTATTACTGATGAAAACTCAAAATCTTTCAAACGTAAATTGATAAAAAAAAACATGCTTGATAAATACAATGAAAATTTATAAACTATTTACAACCATAAATGTCATATTGTGTATTTTGAAATTTCACTGTTGTTGTTTTTTTACATTATTGGCCATTGCACATTATTCCAAATGATGGGATAGTTTTTCTTTTCTTTTTTTCCTCCTTTTTTTTCTTTGCGTATGTTTTTTGTATGGTTATAAAGAATGGGGTTTTTTTTTATGCATTGAGAATGATTACTTTACTATTTGTTAACTTCCATATTATCATCTATAAATTGTTATATTTTCAAAATGGCCTGACCAGTCCCTTGCTATGCATATTATGTATTATAGCTTTCAGGTCCTATAAAAGCTTCGGCTTATTGGACCTGGCTTTATCACTATATGTAATATGTTCATATGTACAAAACTACATGGCCAAATAAATATATTAATATCAATGTCAATATCAGCTCCTGACTGATTTTATTTAATCTAGGTGAGATATAAATGGCAACAATAAGGCCTCGGTTTTTGTTGCTTTGACCTTGACACGCGCTCTTTTGTCAGTCGACTGTGCATGCATCTGCCTGCTGCTATTGCCCAATCGAACACTGGCCTATCTTGATCGATGGAACAAGTTACCAGCAAATGTTGTCGAAGATGTCTACATTTCACAATGACTACATTTAAAAACAGACTTGATGCGCACTGTGAGTGTCGAGTTGAGTGTGCCTCCCGGGCAGACGCGCTGAGACGCGGTCTACCCTATTTATAGACAGGTCAAGGAGCGCGGAGTAATACATGAGTGTTTCCATATATCCTACCAAAGACTACTCTATACAGTATAGAGTAGTCTTTGATCCTACCTACAGTAGAGAGACACCTGGCACCTGATCTAGGGGGCCGGACACTAGTAAGAAAATTCCTCTTTACAATTGCCTAGTCGACGTAGGTCAAAGAGAATGTAGAAAGAAGGTGCTAAGACATTAATTGGAGAGTAATTGGAGAGAGGACACCTACAGTACAGTACAGTTATTCCTATGTATTCCTATGTATTCCTCTTCCCGGACGTCCTGGAGCTGTGTGGGAGGAGAAGAGGAGAAAAAAAGAAGAGGGAATGTAAGGGGAGAAGCATCAGTGGGGCTTGGAGGAGGAGGAGGAGGAGGAGGCATATAGGCGTATCGTGAAATCAGAGGACGTTCCAGTTGGCTTCCCCTCCCTCACTCCCCTTTGTTATATCCTCGTCCTTCATGGCAGTCTCCTGTATCGTCCTCGTCCCCTGCAGCCTATATATGAGTTAGTTGTTATGGTTTGGACACTTCTGCTGGAAAAATAAAGGTTGATGTAATTATATAATGCGATGTGTGTTACTTCGTCAGGTCACTCCTCATACTCATACATATGTGCATCTTTTTTAAGCACACTCATCGACACAAAGTATATTCATTTTTTGTATTTGTTTTTTTGTACAAATTATGATATATGGTTTTTTCTATATTTTTGTGTACATGCGTTGCGTTGTATTTTGAGTACATACTTTTTTTATATATATTTTTGAGGATTTAAGATTTTTTTTTCCATATTAATTAAAATACAGGTAATCCTTCCTCTTATTTTGTCTGTACCTTTAATTCTTTATCTATTTTTTATCTTCTTCCTATTTTTTCTTCCTTCCTTCATTTTTTCATAACTAATGACCTATTTTTTATCCCTAGTTGCCGTCACTGCCTTTCTCACTCATATCCATTCTTTAGTCCTACATTCATTCAATCATCCTTCCTTCATTCACTCCTCCATTAGTCTTCATCCCAACCTTCCCTTTCTCTCCTCGTCTCCTCACCCCCGTCATCACCCTTATAAATAAGACTAACCAACACATCTGGGAGGCTGGACACATGAGCAACACATAAGGCGTAGAGGACACATAAGGCGTAGAGGACACATAAGGCGTAGAGGACACATAAGGCGTAGAGGACACATAAGGCGTAGAGGACACATAAGGCATAGAGGACACATAAGGCGTAGAGGAAACATAAGGCGTAGAGGAAACATAAGGCGTAGAGGACACATAAGGCGTAGAGGACACATAAGGCGTAGAGGACACATAAGGCGTAGAGGAAACATAAGGCGTAGAGGACACATAAGGCGTAGAGGACACATAAGGCGTAGAGGACACATAAGGCGTAGAGGACACATAAGGCGTAGAGGACACATAAGGCGTAGAGGACACATAAGGCGTAGAGGACACATAAGGCGTAGAGGACACATAAGGCGTAGAGGACACATAAGGCGTAGAGGACATATAAGGCGGAGAGGACACATAAGGCGTAGAGGACACATAAGGCGTAGAGGACACATAAGGCGGAGAGGACACATAAGGCGGAGAGGACACATAAGGCGTAGAGGACACATAAGGCGGAGAGGACACATAAGGCGTAGAGGACACATAAGGCGTAGAGGACACATAAGGCGGAGAGGACACATAAGGCGTAGAGGACACATAAGGCGGAGAGGACATATAAGGCGTAGAGGA
The DNA here is from genome assembly GCA_016584305.1 of Chionoecetes opilio. Classification (NCBI taxonomy): domain Eukaryota; kingdom Metazoa; phylum Arthropoda; class Malacostraca; order Decapoda; family Majidae; genus Chionoecetes; species Chionoecetes opilio. The sequence continues at coordinate 415,576 of JACEEZ010016454.1, forward strand.
CACATAAGGCGGAGAGGACACATAAGGCGTAGAGGACACATAAGGCGGAGAGGACATATAAGGTCGGAGAGGACACATAAGGCGTAGAGGACAATAAGGCGTAGAGGACACATAAGGCGTAGAGGACACATAAGGCGTAGAGGAAACATAAGGCGTAGAGGACACAAGGCGTAGAGGACACATAAGGCGTAGAGGACATATAAGGCGTAGAGGACACATAAGGCGTAGAGGACACATAAGGCGTAGAGGACATATAAGGCGTAGAGGACACATAAGGCGTAGAGGACACATAAGGCGTAGAGGACACATAAGGCGTAGAGGACACATAAGGCGTAGAGGACATATAAGGCGTAGAGGACACATAAGGCGTAGAGGACACATAAGGCGGAGAGGACATATAAGGGATGAGGACACATAAGGCGTAGAGGACATATAGGCGTAGAGGACACATAAGGCGTAGAGGACACATAAGGCGTAGAGGAAACATAAGGCGTAGAGGACACATAAGGCTAGAGGACACATAAGGCGTAAGGACACATAAGGCGTAGAGGACACATAAGGCGTAGAGGACACATAAGGCGTAGAGGACCATAAGGCGTAGAGGACACATAAGCGTAGAGGACACATAAGGCGTAGAGGACACATAAGGCGTAGAGGAATATAAGGCGTAGAGGACACATAAGGCGTAGAGGAAACATAAGCGTAGAGGACACATAGGCGTAGAGGACACATAAGGCGTTAGATGGACACATAAGGCGGAGAGGACACATAAGGCGTAGAGGACACTATAATGGCGGAGAGAGCGTGTAGAGTATTTTACAGGGCCTGAGGTAAAATGTACTGTCGTATCATCGTATGGTCCCGGCTCCATATCTACATCTTATTTGCTTCTTAAAAACGTGGCAGGTTTGCAAGTTTTACAAGTTTATAGAGAAAAAGTGGGGGTGATTACAAGATATGGGGGGGTGGGGCAAGTTTACAAAGATACGAAATACGAGCTGTGTGTGTCACTGTGTGTGTATAATTATAAGAAAATACTTGTCTTACTTCAACGTAGTTACTGTCTGTTTTGATTCCTGCTTCTCAATGCTCAACGGTCTATCTCCTCCTCCTTCTCCTCCTTCTCCTCCTCTCCTGCCTTGATCTTGGCCTCGTCGACTTCCAGGTGCCTCAGTTGCTTCATCTTCATTTATTCATGCTTTATTCCTTTTTCTTCTCTTCTTCATCCTCCTTATTCTACATTCCCATGTGTTTATCCTCTTATTCGTTTCCTAAGTTTTTTTTTAATATAATTTTCCGTATTTCGTTTTTTTTTTGTAAATCTCCGTCATTCAAGCTGGTGGACATGCATGGTTTGATTCTCTCTCTCTCTCTCTTCTCTACTCTTATCTCATCTTCTCTCTCTCTCTATCTCTTCCATCCTCCCACTACTCGTAAGTGCTGCTCTAAATATTTTTCACTTCGTATTTCTGTCTCCTCTCCGATGTGTGGGGGTGGAGACTAGAGGCTTTCCCGCATTCTTCCATGAATATCTGGTCCCTTGTCTTCTGCTAGCTGTTGCTGTGTGTGTGTGTGTCTGTCTGTCTGTCGTCTGTGTGGTCTGTTGTCTGTCTGTCTGTCTGTCTGTCTGTCTGTGTGTGTCTGGTGGTCTGTCTGTCTGTGTCTGTCTGTCTCTCTGTCTGTCTGTCTGTCTGTCTGTCTGTCTGTCTGTCTGTCTGTCTGTCTGTCTGTTGTCTGTCTGTTGTGTGTGTGTGTGTGTGTGTGTGTGTGTGTGTGTGTGTGTGGGGTGTGTGTGTGTGCCCAACTGCCCCATGATAAAACCCTTTTACTTCACCTTTACACTCGTATATTCTCTCTCTCTCTTTTCTCTCCTCTCTCTCTCTCTCCTCTCCTCTCTCCCCTCTCTCTCCCCTCTCTCTCTCTCTCTCCCCCCCTTTTTCACTCTTCCCAAAAAACGGAAACAAGTGACCCAATCCCCTACTTTGGTCAATTTCCATTTTCTTTTGCTGGCAAAATTTTCTCCTTCGTAAATATTTTAAAAAAAAAAACCCAAAAAAATGTTTTTTAACTTAGTGGGGGAAACAAGGAGATTTACCCTGGAATATTTTTTCTTGGGTTTTTTTTCCCCCCACAAGGGATAGAAGGAGAGGGGAAGGGGGGAAGAGGGGGGAGGGGGGGGAAGGGGGGGGGGGGGGGAAAGGGAGAGGAGGAAGGGGGGAAAAGGGGGAGAGGAACATGGGGTGTTTAGGCAGTAGAAAAAACCCTGGGAAACCCCCCTTCCCAGCCCCTGATCGCCTGGGTCCTTTGGGTTTTCATATATTTTTTAAAAACTCTGCAACGTTTTCTCTGCACATCCCAAAGGGGCGGTGGGGGGGCGGGCTGGGGTAGGGCGGGGTGGCGCGGTCGGGGTTACTTAAGTTGCGTCTCCCAGTGTCACCGCCCAGTGTCGGCGAGGCGTCATTCAAACAAGAAGCAGCCCCCTGAGGTTACTACCATTGTTTGGGTTTCCTCGCTTAAATAATTAGCTAAACACACGAAAAAGGGAGTTAAAGTCATAAGTATTAGCAGTGGCGCCTTTCTGGGGGATGATCGTACTTTTTTGATGGGAAATGATGGAACTCGCGGCTCAGTGTGAATCAGGGTGACAAGCCATGCCCGCGTCTGTTGCTCATCCTCTGCGCGGGCTGACCCTTTATGGGGGTGACCTGGGAAGGGAAACCCGGCGGGCCCCGGATGTGACATTGGTCTGGCGTGGTATGTGAACGCCCCATCTTTGTTTCTTACGTAAGTTCATGATTTACAGGGTGTTATGGGTCTGAAAATTTTTTTAGATTTAACCCCCTTTAGGCCCAGAACAAAAATTTTCCCTTGTAATTTGGGTGCCATTAACGATTTTTAGTGACTCTAAAGGGAAAATTTTAAATATGAGCTGTTTTCTTCCTTGTCCACTAAATATTTTGGGATATTAAGGGCTTTTCTTAATTTTAGGCCGTAACATACAATTTCATTAGCAAGGACAGTTTTGGCGTGAAGGGTTTAAAGATCTAATAAGTAATGAAACATAAAAAGTGAAGTGAAATTCGGGGTGTTGTGTTTTAACCGGCTTGATTACACGCTGAATCTTATCCACCTTTTCTTTTCACCCTTACTTTCACACTTTTTATCACACTTATCTGGTATCACACCCCCCATAATCAAATATCTTATCAAGATTATTAGTTAACAGTCCCAAAAACAAAAAGAGCCTTCTTTAATCTGAACAAAATTTCCTTTCGAACGATGTGGGAAATTTCCCCTGTCTTGGCCTGAATTAATTTGCATTAAAATTTCATAACCGCGACGTCACATCCCTCCGTGATCACACACCACAACACATATAATATATATAAATTTTAAAATAAATTTTATATATATATAATATAATATATTTATATATATATATAATATATATATATATAATTATACACACACAACCCCACACCACACCACGGGGCCCCCCTCATCCCTTCAAATATTCACTTCCCCTTTGTCCTCACCAGCTACGAGGTATAGGAGTGTGTATTAGGAAAGCCGCCCCTGCGAACCCCGGGAAGGTGGAACTCTCATGCCCTTATAGGAAAGGGGCTGGGGGGCGGGGGTGGGGAAGGAGAGGGGAATTGGGGTTGGGCCCTAATTTTTGGTGTGGGCGGCTTTGTTGTGGTGTGGTTTTGGAGCTGTGGGTATATAGGAAATGGGGTTTTTCGTCACCTTGTGTGTGTATTGGTTTTTGTGTGTGTGTGTGTGTCTGTGTGTGGTTTTGTATTGTGATTTGGGGGCTGTGAATCGACGCAAAAAACTTTTCCCCCTATTCATTATCTTATCTCTCTCACCCAGGAAGGGAGGGGGCGCGTGATACTTTGGCTGTGGGGGGGCTATGGGGGGTGGGGCGAGGCCCCGTTTTCAGATTGCACCCACAAAAACCAATGGACATCAATTCCCGCGCCGCTTGGGGAAACTCACGAGGGTATTGAATTATGGGTTTTATTCATCAATCGGGAACAAAAAAACCCTTTAAAACTTGAACCAAAAGCCAAACACTCTTTTTTTTATCAAACATTTGTTAAAAAGTGAAAACAAAATGTAACCTTCTTTTAATCTAAAATTTCCTTTTTTGAACAATTTTTCCCTTTTCGCATCAACAAAAAAACTGTATCACTATGGAATGGGTATCCAAACAATATAAGAAAAAAGAAACTTGGGAAAAGGGAGCAAACATAGTGAAAGAAATTAGTAGAGGTTTAAACCACTGATTTTAAGAATTTAGTAAACGAGTTTTTTTTTTTTTTTTTTATATCACTAAGGACTATACTCTGTTTTTTTTTTAAGAATAAAAAACCGACCCTTGCTGCTTACTGACTGTATTTATGCCAGGAGAATGAAAAACTACCTTCTTCTTAAAATTTTAGCTGTATTTTATCTAGACCCCTATTTTCAGGGAAAAATTGGCTCATTTTAAAACAGGGGGCCTTAAAATAAATGGGAATTTTTTCCTCGTTAAAAAAAAAAACCTATAGCCAGGGGAAAAAAAAAAAAAAAAAAAAACCACTTAGTTGGGGCCCCGTAAAAAAGTAAAAATTAAAAAGGGGGAACCCGGGTTTTTTTTCCCCCTTTAAACAGACAGAAATATAAGGTGGAAAAATAAAAAAGAAGCCCCCGGGTTTGAAAAAAAAGGAAAAAAAACGTAAAAAATAAAAAGAAATAATTTAAAAAAAACGTGTTTTTTTCAACCCAAAATCTTTTTTAAAGAAAAACCAATAATCCCTTAAACCAATTTTTTCTTTAAAACCCCTTTAAAGACCTTGGTTTTAGAGAAATCCCTACAATGTGACCCAAAAACCATATTATTTCGAAAACCCATTATGCAGGGCCTCACTGCCAAAGAGTTTCTTGTCAGAGGAAAAAAAGGTTTGGAACGCTTCCAAAAAATTTTATTACTGATAAAACTAAAAATCTTTAAAACGTAAATTGAAAAAAAAAACATGTTTGAAAAATTTACAATAAAAATTTATAAACTATTTACAACCAAAAAGTCTTTTGTGTTTTTTTAAAAATTTAACTGTTTTTTGTTTTTTTAAAATTATTGGCCATTGCACTTATTCCAAATGATTTTTAGTTTTTTTTTTTCTTTTTTTCCTCCTTTTTTTTCTTTGCTTATTTTTTTTTGTATGGTTTATAAAAAAGGGGGTTTTTTTTTATGCTTGAAAATGATTACTTTCCTATTTTTTTAACTTCCAAAATTACCCATCTATAATTGTTTATTTTAAAAATGGCCTGACCCCCCCTTTGCAAAGCTATTATTTTTTAAAATTTTTTCCGGGTTTCCTAAAAAAGTTTCCCGGCTTATTGGCCTGGTTTTTAAAACTATATGAAATATGTTCTTGTAAAAAACCTACAGGGCCAAAAAATAAAATTAAAAAACCCGGGGGTCATATCCTCCTAAACTGATTTTTTTTTTAATCTAGGGAGATAAAAAGGGAAACAAAAAGGCCTCGGTTTTTGTTGTTTTTGGCCTTTTAAAACGCGCTCTTTTTTCAGTCGACTGTGCAGCATCTGCCTGCTGCTTTTTCCCCAATCGAACACTGGCCATTTTGTCGATGGAACATTCCCAGAAAATGTTGTGGGGGGAAGTTTTCCCTACATTTCACAATGAACTACATTTAAAAAAGATTTGATGCGCCTGTGAGTGCCCGAGTTGGTTTTCCTCCCGGGCAGACGCGTTTGAGACGGGGTCTACCCTATTTATAGACGGTTTCCGGGGGAGCGCGGAGTAATACATGAGTTTTTTCCAAATATATCCAACAAAGCCCTACTAAAAATACAGTAAGATTTCCCCTTTTGATCCAAACCTACAGTGAAGCCCCCGGGCCCTTTATCTGGGGGGCCCGGGGAACTAGTAAAAAAATTTCCTTTTTACAATTGCCTGTCGACGTGGGTTCAAAGAATGTAGAAAAGGTGCTAATACTTTAAATTTTGGAGAGAAATTGGAGAGGGGAAAACCTACAGTACAGTACGTTTTTCCCTAGGTTTCCTAGTTTTCCTCTTCCCGACGTCCTGGAGCTTTGTGGGGGGAGAAGAGGAGAAAAAAAAGAAGAGGGAATTTTAAGGGAGAAGCTCATGGGGTTTGGAGGAGGGGGAGGAGGAGGGGGCCCATATAGGCTATCGGAAATCAGAGGACGTTCCATTTTGGCCCTTCCCCCCCCTCCCCCCCTTTTTTTATATCCCGCCCCCTTCAGGGGAAGTCTCCTGTATTTTCCTTTCGTCCCCCTGCAGCTATATATGAGTTATTTTTAGGGTTTTGGACCTTCTGCGGGAAAAATAAAGGTTGTGTAATTATATAATGCGAGGGTGTTACTTCGTCCAGGTCACTCCTCATACTCATACATAGGTCCCATCTTTTTTAAGCACACCTGCCCACAAATTTAAAATTCTTTTTTTGGGATTTTTTTTTTTGTACAAATTATGATATAGGGTTTTTTTTCTTTTATTTTTGTGTACATGCGTTGCGTTGTTTTTTTGAGTACATTTTTTTTTATATTTTTTTGGGGATTTTAAGATTTTTTTTTCCTTTTTTAAAAAATACGGGTAACCCCTTCCTCTTTTTTTGGGGGGGGTCTTCCCTTATTCTTTAATCTTTTTTTTAAATCTTTTTCCCTTTTTTTTTTTCTTCCTTCCTTCATTTTTTCATAACTAATAAACCTATTTTTTACCCCTAGTTGCCGCCCACTGCCTTTCTCACCCCTACCCTTCTTTGGGTCCAAACCTTCTTTCCCAACCCTCCTTCCTTCTTCACTCCTCCTTTGGCCCTTCATCCCAACCTTCCCTTTCTCCCCCTCGTCCCCTCCCCCCGTCATCACCCTTTAAATAAAAATTTCCCCCCATCTGGGAGGTTGGACACATGAAAACCAAATAAGGCGTAAGGACACTAGGCGTAAGGACAAAAAGGGCGTAGAGGAAACATAAGGCGTGGGAGGCCACAAAACCCGGAGGGGAACACATAAGGCATAGGGGCCCACATAAGGCTTAGGGAAACAAAAGGGGCGTAGAGGAAACATAAGCGTGGGCCCACATAAGGCGTAAGGACACATAAGCGTAGAGGACACAAAAAGGCGTAGAGGAAACAAAAGGGCGTAGAGGACCCATAAGGTAGGGGAAAAAATGGCAGAGGACACATAAGGCGTAGAGGACACATAAGGCGTAGAGGACACAAAAGGCGTAAAAGGACACAAAAGGGGGAGAGGAAAACATAAGGCGTAGAGGACACATAAGGCTAGGGGAACACATAAGGGAAAGAGGACATAAAAGGCGGAGGGGGACACATAAGGCGTAGAGGACACAAAAGGCGTAGAGGACACAAAAAGGCGGAGAGGACACATAAGGCGGAAGGACCAAAAGGCTAGAGGACATATAACCCGGAAGGCCCCAAAAAGGCGTAGGGACACATAAGGCTAGGGGAAACACAAAAGGGGCGGAGAGGAACATAGGCGTGGGGCCCACAAAGGGGGCGGAGGGACTAAAAAGGCCGTAGAGGACCCAAAAGGGGGAGAGGACACATAAGGCGTAGAGGACACAAAAGGCGGAGAGGACATTTTAAAGGTTTGGAGAGGACACAAAGGCGTAGAGGCAATAAGGCGTGAGGACACAAAAGGGGCGTAAGGACACTTTAAGGGGCGAAAGGGGAAAACAAAAGGGCCCGTAGAGGACAAAAGGGCGTAGAGGACACAAAAGGGCCCGTGGGAGGCCCATAAAACCCCGTAGGGGACACAAAAGGGGCGTAAAAGGACCCCTAAGGCGTAGAGGACTAAAAGGGGCGTAGAGGACACATAAGGGTAGGGGGACACAAAAGGGCGTAAGGACACAAAAGGGGCGTAGGGACACAAAAGGGCCGTAGAGGACATAAAAGGGGGCGTAGAGGACCCATAGGCTAGAGACACATAAGGCGGAAGGACAAAATAAGGGGGGAGGGGACCAAAAGGGGGAGAGGACATAAAAGCTTAGAGGACACATAAGGCGTAGAGGACACATAAGGCGTGAAAAAACCATAAGGCGAAAGGGACACATAAGGCGTAGGGGAACAAAAAGGCGTAGGGGACACATGGGCGTAAGGACACATAAGGCGTAGAGGACACAAAAGGCGTAAAAGGAAAATTTTTTTTAAAAGGGGCGTAAGGCACAAAAGGGCGTAGAGGAAAACATAAGGCGTAGGGAAAACATAAGCGTAGAGGCCCATATAAGGCGTGAGGACAAAAAAGGCGTAGAGGAAACATAAGGCGTAGGGGAAAACACATAAGGCGTAGGGCACATAAGGCGAAAGGGGAAAACATAAGGCGGAGAGGACAAATAAGGCGTAGAGGACATAAAAGGGGGCGGAGAAGATGTAGAGTATTTTAAGGGGCCTGGGGAAAGGGAAATGTTGTCGTATCACGAAAGGGTCCCGTCCCATATCACATCTTATTTTGTTTTCCCTTAAAAACGGGAAAAGGTTTTTGCAATTTTTAAACAATTTTTATAAAAGAAGAGGGGGGTGGGTTACAAAGAATGGGGGGGGGGGGGGAAAGTATCAAAAGTTTCCCGAAAATACAGACGGGTTTGTTCACGTGGGTGTATTTTTAAAAAACATACTTGTCTTACTTCATACGTATTTACCGTTGTTTTGATTCCTGCTTCTCAAGGGCCCTAAACCCGGGCTATCTCCTCCTCCTTCTCCTCCTTCTCCTCCTCCTCCATGGCCTTGATCTTGGCCTGCGTCGACTTCCGGACCCTATTTCTTCATTCTTCATTTATTTTTTGGCTTTTTTCCCTTTTTCTTTCTTCTTCTCCCCCCTTTTTTCAAATTTCCCCTTTTGGGGGTTTTTCCTTTCTTATTCGTTTCCTATTTTTTTTTTAATTTTAATTTTCCGTATTTGGTTTTTTTTTTTGTAAAAAATTTCCCGTCATTAAAAAGCTTTTTGGACATGCAGGGTTTTTGATTCTCTCCCCTTCTCTCTCTCCCCCCTCTCTCTCCCCTCTCTCCCCCTCTCTCTTCTCTCTCTCTCCCCACAAAACACATACACACACACTACTCCGGTCAGGTGTAAGCTCAAAAAATTTATATATTTTCCCACTTCCCCTTTTTTTTTTTGCCCCCCCTTCTCCAAATGGGGAGGAGTGGAAAAAAAACCTAAAAAGGGGCCCTTTCCCCCAAATTTCCCTGTTCACATGATAATTTTTGTCCCTTTATTCTTCGCTTAGCTTTTTTGCTGTGTGTGGGGTGTGCCTGTCTGTCTTTCTGTCTTTTGTGTGTGGTTTGTGGCCCCGGTCTGTCTGTCTGTCTGTCTGTCGGGGTGTGTGTGTCGTGTGTGTGTCTGTCTGCCCGGGCTGTTTCTGTCTTCTGTCTGCCCTTTCTGTTTTGTCTGTGCCCTGCCCCTGTCTGTCTGTCGGGCTGTCTGTCTGCCCCGGGTCTGTCTGTCTTCTGCCCTGTCTGTGTGTGTGTGTGTGTGTTTGTGTGTTTTGTGGGGGTGGGTGTGTGTGTGTGTTTTGTGTGTGTGCCCCAACTGGCCATGATTAACCTTTTTATCTTCCCCTTTACCCCTCGTATATTCTCTCTCTCTCTCCCCTCTCTTCTCTCTCCTCTCTCTCTCCCCTTCTCTCTTCTCTCTCTTCTCCTCTCTCTCCCCTCTCTCTTTCTCTCTCTCTCTCCTCTCTCTTTTCCCAAAAGTTTTTTCACCTTTTTTCCCCAAAACAGGTAACAAGTGCCCCAATTTCCCCTATTTTTTTTCACATTCCACCTTTCTCTTGCTGGCTAAATTTCCCTTCTTTATTATGTTAAATAGAAATTTCCAAAGAAATTTTTTTTAAATTTTTAGTGGGAAAAAAAAGCGAAAATTTACCCAAATTTAAAATTTGTTTTTTCGGTTTTTCCCCCCAAAAGGGGGATGGGAAAGGAGAGGAGGAAGGGGGGGAAAAAGGGAGGGAGGAAGGGTGGAAGAGGGAGAAAGGGGGGTTTGGAAGGGGGAGGGGAAACTTTGGGGGTTTTTAAAGGGCAGTGGGAAAAAAACCGGGGAAACCCCCCCTTGCATGCCCCCTGATGCGCCTGGGTCACATTGGTTTTCTTTATATTTCTTAAACTCCCCAACTTTTTTCTCTCCCACATCCAAAGGGGGGGTGGGGGGCGGGCTGGGGTAGGGGGGGTGGGTCGCGTCGGGGGATATTTAAAATTTTGCGTCCCCATGTAAAACCGCCCAGGGGCTGGGCGAGGCGTCTCGAACAAGAAGCACCACCGGGAGGGTTACACACATTGCGTCGGTTCCTCGCTTCGAAAAATTTTAAGCTAAAAAACCGAAAAAGGGTGATTTAAAAGTCATAAAGTATTAGCAGGGGCCCCTTTTCGGGTTGTGATGGATCGTACTGTTTGATAGGTGATAGGAACTCGCGGGCCTCAGTGTAAATCGGGGTGAAAAGCCATGCCCGCGCCCCTTTTTGCTCTCCTTTTGGCTGGGGGCCCTGACCCCCTTATTGGGTGCCCGGGGGGGGGTTAACGGGGGCGACCCAAAAATTGGGGGGGGGGGCCCTTTGGGGCCCGGGCGTGGTATTGTAAACGCCCCCCATCTTTGCTTCTTACTAAAAAGTTATGATTTACAGTGTGTTTAGGGTCATGAAAAGTTTTTTAGTTTAACCCCTTGGGGCCCAGAACAAAATTTTTCCATTGAAATTTTGGGTGCCTTTAAAACCCGTTTTTTAGGGGACTCAAAGGGAAAAATTTTATAAAATTTTAGCTTTTTTACTATCCTTGTCCACTAACAAATTTTGGTATATTAAGGGACTTTTCTTATTTTATGGCTCGAAAACCATAAAATTTTCATATGCAAAAGGACAGATTGGGCGTGAAGGGGTTTAAATGAGGTCAAAAGTAATGATCACAAAAATTTAAAGTAAAATTTTCGGGGTGTTGTGTTTGTTTGAGCCCGGGGGCTTAAATTACCGCTAATCTTATCACACCTTATCTTATCACCCTATCTTATCCACCTTTTTTAAATCAACCTTATCGGGTTTGTATAAAACCTCACCATAACAACTATCTTATCAAAGTCATTATTTAAACATCCAAAAAGAAAAATGTAGCCTTCTTCTAACCCTGAAAAAAAAATTTTCCCTTTCAAACGATGTACATTTCCTCCGGGCTTGGCCTAAAAAATTTGGCATTAAGATTTACATAGCCCCGCGACGTCCATCCACCCGTGACACACACACCACAGCCCCATAAAATATATATTAAAAATATAAAATTAATAATTTTAATATAATTATTATATATATATTTTATATATTATATTATATATAAAAACACCACAAAAAAAAACCCCAAAACACACACACAGGGCCTTCCCTCACCCTTAAAACTATTCCCTTCCTCTTTTGCCCCTCGACCGGCTAGGAGAAAGGGGGATTGTGTAATTAGGAAAGCCGCCCCTGCTAAACACTGGGGGAAAGGAGGGGAACCCCCCAATGCCCTTATGGGAAAAGGGTGCTGGCTGGGCGGGGGGGGGGAAAGGGGGAGGGAGGAATTGGTTGGGGCCGTATTTGTGGTGTGGGCGGCTTTGATTGTGGGGATGGTTTGTGATGTCTGGGCCTATATGGAAGGGGGATTTGTGCGTCCCCTTTTGTGTGTTTTATGTTTTGGTGTGTGGGGTGTGTTTGTGTTTTCTGTGTGTTCTTGTGTATGTGTGATTGGGGACTGTGAATCAGGAACCAATATATTTTCCCAAACTATTACTTAATCTTATCTCTCTCACCCGGGAATGGCAGGCGGGCGCGTGTCCCTGTTGGCTGTGGCGGTGGCTTGGGGGGGGTGGGGGCGAGGCCAGGGGGGGTTTTGCAGTTTTGCCCCCCAAAAAACCAATGGGGCCCTAAATTTCCCCTGCTCCCGGGTTTGGGGTAAGCCCCTCGGGGGTATTGAATTTTATGGGTTTTTATTCATAAATCGGGGCAACAACAAACTTTAACACTTGAACCCCCCAGCCTAATCAACTTTTTTTTTTATCAAGTCTTTTGGGTTAACAGTCGTAAACAAAAGTAACCCCTTTTTTCAATCTGAAGAATTTCCTTTTTTTTAACAATTTCCTTTACCCCTCAACAAATAAAATGTATCAATATGGGAAAGGCTATCCCAAAAAATTTAAGAAAACGAACTTGGGAAAAGCACAAAAAGGGGTGAAAAAACTTGTAGAGAATTTTTACCCCCTGTTCTACGAAATTAAATAGTAAAAGTATTTTTTTTTTTTTTTTATACCCCTAAGGGGCATACTCTGTTTTTTTTAAAAGAAGTAAAAATCCTGACCCCTTGGGTGCTTCTGACTGAAAAAATTTTTTATGCCAGGGGAAGTGAATAAATACCTTTTTTCTTAATTTTAGCTGTATTTATCATAGTTTTAAACCCTATTTTTCAGGGAAATATAGGATCAAATTTTAAAACGGGGGGCCCTTTAAAATAAAAGGGGAAATTTTGGCCCCCGTTAAAAAAAAGCCTTTTAGCCAAGGGCAAAAAAAAAAAAGGGAAAAAAAAAGCCTACTTTGTTGCCAAGGGCCCTGTAAAGAAAACAGTGGGGATATAGAAAAGGAAAATGGGCCCCTTTAGTTTGGCAGGTGTTTTTTTTACTCCTCTCTTGAAGAAATCAAATGGAGAAAGGGAGTAAGGTGGACAAATATAACCCGGGAAAAGGGGGTTTTTAGAGTTTAAGCAGTATTTAACAGGAAGAGGAAGACAAGGGTAAAGTCAAAAATGAAAACCCTTAACCCCATATTTTAAGCATAGTTTTCATTGCTTCCCCCACTCTTCCCTCCAAATATCTTTTATTTATAGTGATTTGGGCCCGTTATCTAAAATATTGTGTGCGAAAATTTCCCGGGCTCTTTCTTTTCAACCCCCTGTCATTACGTTCCCTTTCCCCTTCATTTTCCTCCCCTCCCCTTTTTTTGCCCGTGCCCCCCTCCGTTTTTGCCCCCGTCCCCATCCTTTAGCTCCCCTCCCATCCATTTTTGCTCCCGTCCCCCTCCATTTAGCTCCCGTCCCCTCCCTTTTGCTTTCCCCTCCCCTCCCTTTAGCTCCCCTCCCATCCTTTTGCTCCCGTCCCCTCCTTTGCTCCCTCCCATCCATTTAGCTCCCGTCCCATCCATTTGCTCCCGTCCCCTCCATGATCTATAGTAAGCGGTTTGGGAACCTCCCCGGGTCTTTTAAAAAGACCTGTCGGCTCCTGCCAACCCACTTAAAAAAATCCAAATGATCCCTTTAAAAAAATTGAAAATAAAATACCGGGGATAGATAAATGCAGTACAATATTTTTTTACCGAGGTCCCAAAATCTCTAGGAAAATATTGGGATGATTCTTGTACTTTTTAACTTTTACTTGTTTGTATTTTTTCCAAATTTATATAATTTACACTCCGGGCCCCTCCGCTTTTTTTTTTTCTGGGAAATTTTTAAAAAACTGCATGGCTCTTTTCGAAATTTTGGGTTTCCCACCTTTAAAACAGTACTACCCTTTTTCCCCCCACCCTCAAATTTAAAATGACCCCCCTTTTTGTTTTTGGCGTTGCAGGGTTTACGAGGACAGCAAACCCCCCTTTCCCCCCCCGGGGAAAATGGACACCTGCAAACCTCCCCCTTTCCGCGTCCCCACTCCAAAACCATCCACTACCCCCGGCTCACGGTAACGCTCTCTCTCTCTCTCTTTTCTCCTCTCTTTTCCCCTCTCTCTCCTTTCCTTTCGGTCTTTTCTCCTTCATTTTCTTCTCTCTCTCCCCCTCTCTTCTCCTTTTTCCCCCCCCCACCCCTCCCTCTACGTCTCTCTTCCCCTCTCTCTCCTCTTCCCCCCCTCTCTTTTCCCCCTCTCTCCTCTCTTTTCTCTCTTTTCCCCCTCTCCTCTCTCTCTCTCTCTCTCTCTCTCTCCCCTCCTCTCTCTCTCTCTCTCTCTCTCCCCCCTCTCTCTCTCTCTCTCGAAAAAAACTCTTTTTCCCTCTCTCTCCTCTCTCGATCGATCGAAACCCCGGGGTGAAAAATTTTTTTGGTCTTTCTTATGGAAATTTTCCCTTTTTCGCAAAAGTTCATCACTTCGGCCGCTGCATCCGACGTAAAATTTAAACCCTAAAAAGACTATTAAGCTTATAAAGTCAACACTCATTTGATGAATCGCTATTAAAAGAGTACCCTTTCAAGTGGTATGATTTAAGGGCTTCCCAAGTCAAATTCTAGCGGCCGGCAAAACCCCCTCCCCTTAAATTTTGGGAACCCTAAAAAAACTAAGACATAACTCTTTGCGTATGTGATTTTAAAAAACTCCTAATTTGAAAAATTGGAAAAGGGTTGTTTTAACCAGCAAAACCCCCGTTGGGCCTCCAAAGTCCCTCCCTGATTCTTAAAAAAGGTCTGAAGGGGAAAGTTAAAAATGAAAGAAAAGAGAGAGAAGAGAAAAGAGAGAGAGAAAAGAGAGAGAGAGAGAGGGCGTCCCCCATGACACCTTGGGTTTTTTCCCTATTGTTAGAAAATCAAAGAATTATCCGCGGGGCTAGTTTTGGGTGTAAGGGGCTTTATTTTTTTTTATGTTTTTTCTTAAAAAAAAAAAAAAAACGATTAGTTTGTCCCTTTTCTTTGTTTTCTTTTTCATGTCATTTTTGTTGCTTTTCTTACCCTGACGACTGGGGTTATTAATTTTTTTATCTTGATAGGGCCTAAATTTTTTCTTTCTTTTTTTCTTTATTAAAACGTAATTCTGTATTTTTTACTTTTTCCCTTTTAAAAAGTGAATATTATTGTATTTTTAGTTTTTATTCTTTAAGTTTCCGACACTAAATGTGTTGTGGGGTTTTTGTTTGTGTGTGAGGCGTTTTTTTTGCGGGGGTCCTGATTGCAACCGAAAAATTTTTCCCGTTTTTTTAATTTCGTCCCTTTTCAACCCTCCAGGGAAGATGATTGGCCCCCACCCCAAACCCTTTGGGTTTTTGTTGTTGTACCGGTTTTCAACCGAAAATTTTCCGGGTTGGGGAACCAAAATCCCCCCCCAGAAAACGCCTTAAATGTGGTGTGTGTTGTTTGTGTTTTAAGTTCAAACATTTTTTTGCCCTAACAAAAATCCAAACAATAAAAAAACCATCGTTAAAATTTTTATGGCAGGTCTGGGTTAGAAAAATTTTGTGTGTGTGTGTGTATGGGGTGTGTGTTGTGTGTGTGTTGTGTGTGGGGTGTGTGTTTTGTGTGCATGTACTAACTATAAGGTTTGGTCCCCCGTTGGAACTTGAAGAAGCCCACTTTGGTCTGTGTCCGTGTCGGTCTGGGCTGGTCTGCAAACCCCCGGGGCCCGCCAGCTGTCGGGCCCCGACCCCCTCCAAACCCGGGCCAGTTTGCACCACCCCAAAAGTGCCTCCTGGACTGTCGAAAGTCGTTTTTCCCCGGAGGACTGTGTTACCGAAATCTTCTGTCCCCCGGGGGTTTTTTTTTTATTAGGGTTTTTGTCTCATGTTTCCCATTTCAGGCACTTTTTTAAACCCAAACTCAAATTCTTTGAAGTAGAGGTTTTTCTTGGCTTTCGCCCCCACACTGTCTGGCAGGGGGTGGCTCGGAGGCGGGCAGGGCCCTTGGGCCCCCCGGCCCGTTCTGCAGTGTTAGGGCAGATGACTCCCCTATTTTTATTAACTGTTCTCCTGAGGGTGGTCCTCCTCCCCTCCCCCTCCCCTCTCTTCCTCCCCCCCTCCTCCCTCTTCTTCATGCTATCGTGATCTCATAAGGGGAAAAGGGGGTTTTTCTATTTGGGAAGGGATGTTACATGTAGGCGTAATTCCCCATCCTTTTTCCCGCAGTGCCTTTATTTAAAGGGGGGGGAAAAACTGCTTTTTTTTTTCCGCATTCGTGCCCCTAAAACAAACTTGTACCAAAAATTTTTTTTAGCTTAATTTTAAATTATGTTGTCCCCGTTCCCCCTTTTAAAAATTTATTTTTTTAAGGGGTCTAGTGTACTTTTGTAAATTTTACTCTTAATTTACCCGTAGTACATTGCACATTCGGGCCCCCATAAGAAAACAACAAACGTTGGGGGGAGCCACCCGCTTCTCTTTCTCGGGGGCCAACACCCCCACCATAAAAAAGAATGGAGCCCTCACCCCAGCTGAGGCAATTCCTTTCGGCATACACCAGTAGGGATAAAAGTAAGGCCAAAATTTCCTCAATTCTGCGTGTGATAGGGGTGCGGGGGTTTGTGGGACACTGCATATTTTTAATAATGTAATGTTCCCTTTTTTGCTGTAAAATATTGTTTTTTAGACAAAAACAACCTATGAAGTTATAAGGACTTCGGGGTTTTTTTTTCGTTTCAATCAAAAAAGTTCCCGTATTTATGTTTAAAAAAAAATACTAATAAAGGTTTTAAAAAGTAAAAATTTACAGACTTACATTTTTTCTAGAATTTTAGAAAAGACTGAAATATTTCCCCAAAATCAGTTTGCTACCTTTTTGATCAACCAAAGGGTCTGCTTGATAAAAGTATAAAGAAGATAGTTAATGGTGTAAATTTTTCACTGTAATGGGTAAAAAAAAAGGAAAAAGCAATTGAAAAAATGCAATTTTTAAAAAGTCTGCGAAAACCTTTGCCTCGTAATAAGTGGTCGTGGTTGGGGGCCAAAAATCCCCCATTAGTCTTAGTTTTACCTCATTATTAGTTTTCCTCTGCCCAGTGTATCTATTTCCGCCCCTTTTCCCCAAGTTTTCCCACGCAAAGGGTAAATTTTTATTATCTTTTTTTTTATGCGTGTTTTTCGTTTTGTTCCCGTTTTGGATTTGGGGCCTGCTCGGAGGGAGTGGAAGGTGGGAATGTTTTATTTAGGCTACTTCAATTTCCCCTTCCCCTTTTTTTCCCGTAGTGGGGCATCACCGTACTTTTTTGGGCCCCTCTAAGCCCAACAGTAAGCACGTGTAGGTGATGTAGCCAAATGTTTGCAGACGTTTTTGGAAGGGGTTTTAAAACCTTTATATCAGTAAATTTTACCTCAGTCTCACGACGGCCAAACCGGGGGAAAGAGGGGTTGTCGATTTATTTCGCCTTTTCAAAATTAATCCGTACTATTTTTTTATACAGGTTTTAAAATCCCTTGGTTTTGGGTAATTTTAGGGAAGGTTTGTTTTTGAAAAACCCTTTACTGTTACGTGGCCCTGTACTGTAAAGTAGGGACTTTTGTTATGTGGTTTTCTTTCGTGGCTTCGTGGGTCCGGAAACCCCACAACATTTGCCCCAAATTGCACCCCTACCCTAGAGACTGATGCACGGGAGTTTTGCAAAGAACTTGCACCCCTACCGTAGAGATGATGCACGGGATTAGCACGACTTGGGCCCCCTACCGTAGAGACTATGCCGGGAAATTAGACACTTGCACCCCTACCGTAAGACTGATGCCGGTAGTTTTTGCACGACTTGCACGCCCTACCGTAGAGACTGATGCCCCGGTAGTTAGCACCCACTTGCACGCCCCACCTAGAGACTGGGTTTTACGGTATTTGCACGACTTTTCAAATGCCTAGAGACTGATCAAAGGGAGTTTTGCCCCGACTTGCACGGGCCCAAGGGCTAATGAAAGGTAGTTTGCCCCGACTTGCACGGCCTAGAGCCCAATTTTACGGGGTTACACGACTTGCACGGCCTAAGACGAGCACGGTTTGTTTAGCACGACTTGCAAACCCCCACCGGTAGAGACTGAGGGACGGGAGTTAGCACGACTTGCCCCCCCCGGCCTAGAGACTGATTCACGGGAGTTTTTTTGGGCGACTTGCAAATGGGCCCATAGAGCTAATGGGAGGGATTAGCACGACTTGCCCCGGCCCAGAGCCCAAGCACGGTAGTTAAACACACTTTTCACGGCCCAGAGGGTAAACCGGGAGGTTTGGGACGACTTGCACGGCCCGAGACTAATGCACGGGAGTTTTTCACGACTTTCACGGGCCCAGAGACCTACACGGTATTTAGCACGACCCTTTCCCCGGCCCCCACCGTAGATAACATTAAAAATCGCCCCCTGCAGTCATGGGCGCCGGCCCTATATTTGAAATTTTAGCATCCTACTGATTTTTTTGTGGGCCCTTTAAAATTATACACCCGTAATTTTTATCATGACTGATAATTTCTTCTCTGTTTCAGCGTTGTGTTTTAAAGCTTTGTATTGCGAGTATGACGGTTTTTTAAAATTTCCCACGCATTTTTTTCTCGGGCGACGACCCACCGCGGGACGACAAATCTGTAAATAAACCCCTAGATGGCACCTACTGTTGGTGCCACTTTTTTAGATATTTTTTTTTTCATTTGGGTTTATTTATAGCCAAATAGACACAGAGGAAAACAAAAAAATTTACACAGACTCTCCAGATAGCCCCTTTTTAACTTTCCTGAAATCATGGATGTAAAATGTAAATATAAACCCCCACACTTCCCGTTTAAACCCGAAAAAAAAAGTTGTCCCCGGGGAGTGCTGAGGAGTGCCCTTTAAAGGGCTCCCCGCCCCTCCCCCCCTAAAACCCCCTCTCACCCCCCCAAAAAAATGTTTCATCACAAGTTTGACGTTCACGCAGGTTTTTTTACCCTTTATAAATTTTGGCATTAGGACGTGGCCCTACACCATGATAAACGTTTAAAGGGGTGCGATTCCGGGACAGTGGGGAAAATTTAATGCAAGCCCCCAAAAAATTTAAGGTTAAGGGGGAAATGAATAAAAAAAGGGGGAAAAAAAAATTTTATACACGATTTCATTTTGCTTTTCATTATCTTATTTTTGGGATAGTTTTTTCTGCCAAATTTATGCATTCTGATATGCCTAAAGTCTCATGAAGAAGGGTTTTATGTTCAGCTTTTCCTAAATTCATCTGGGAAATATGGGTAATACCTTTAATAGGCCAAAAATTTTAGTGCGGCGGAGCCCCTTTCCGCCCCCGCCCCCGCCCGCCCCCAACCAAAACACAAAACAACATTTCTTTTCCCCCAGCATATAACACCCTATAAGGCCCCGCATTAGTCCCTTTCACGACATTCATACACACCTTCAACCCCTATTAATACTAACCCAAATTTTTACTTTTTTAGGAACTGAAAAAAGGCTGTATTTTTCCCTTTTTAAACAGAAGATGAAAGTTGTCAAAAGGGCCCCCGCAGCTCACTTTAAATCGGGTCTTTAAGCCCTTTGGTTTTTACGCCTTTAGCGGTGCCACTAAGGCAGCAATCTCGACTGAGCATTGCGGTGGGAGGGCGTTTTTGCCCTTTCCACAGGCCCTGTGGATGGGCGCCCTAGCTCAATCTCAACATCTGGGCCCCTACTTATAAAGATTTTTGGATTCGCTTAGGGGCTCGCTCGAGTCCCTTTAAAAATGGCGGCCGCGTCCTAAATCATTTCGAGCGCATCCTAAAAAACCCAAGACTCGTCCCCCAAAATTTTGAGGGGTTTTTCTAGGGCAGGGTGTGAGGTGTCCACAGCAGGGGGGCGGCTAAGACTCTTTCCCAAGGGCGTAAAAATTTGGATTGGGTCCACCCACTCCCGAGAACCTTTTTTGTGGGCAGGGTGGGTTGTCGGACGAAAAATTGTTAT